>VDFB02282522.1:0-24527 GCA_007258455.2 Sequoia sempervirens | reverse complement strand
AAAAAGTATTTTCTCATTAAATTCAACATCACATTCTAAATTTTCATCTCTACTTTCATCAACAAAACATTTTTCATTTTCATTTCATTTCATCAACAAAACGGTTTTCATTTTCATTTTCATCTTCTTTCATTTTCATTAACAAAACGGTTCTCATTTCATTTCTAACAACAAACGGTTTTCATTTTCATTTTCATTTTCATCAAAAAATATATTTTGTTTTCATTTTCAAGAAAATGATCATTTTGATTTCTTTCATTTGCAACAAAAGATTTTCTTTTGTTTTCAACAAATTTATAAAGTTTCATTTCTTGAATATAGCTCTAATGCTCAACATCATTATATCCTGTTCTCTTGTGTAAATCTTCTACAAACAAATTCTACTCATGTCACTAAACATGTGGATTTGAAGAGACGCACCGTGGATTTGTGTATATTGAAACATTCTCCATAGCATTCAAAGAGGGATTTGAAGACATAGTAGGACTTGTTTGTATAATCATATTCCTCTCCAAATTGACTCCTTGCAAATTAGCTTCATGTACAACTATGGTATCTTCAATGTTTTCATCTTCAATAGTTGTTGAATTGGTTGTTCCACCATCGTTCATTGATTTTATTCTCATTCTTCTTTCTCTTTGTCTTTGTCTCTCTTTTTCTTTATTTGCTTCAACTTCTTGAGGAGTCAATGTATTTCTTCTCTTATTACGAAATTTATCTCCCATAATTATAAAATTCTCAAGCATAGATGAATGTTAATAGTGAAATACTTCAAAATATTGAATCCAAATTGGAAGTTGAATACCTATTACGCCAAAATTCTTCTTCTTGTGTTCCTCAAAACAAATAGAAAACTACCACAATTCCACTTTAAAAATTGTTCTCTTTATGATTCCTTTGAAAAATTCAATCCATATTGCAAATTTCACTTCAAAAATGGTGTAGACGATGCTCCCTCTGATAAAATTAACAAAAAATCAAGTTGACCACCTGTAAATACAATAACATATGAAAAATAATTGATTTTCAGTGCTCTCGGCCATACATGTCAAGTTGCAGAGTTGCAGAGTTGACAGTAATTGTCAACAGTGTTTTTAAATAATATAAAACGGGATCCCGTTTATAAAACGCGATCCCGTTTATAATAAAACGGGATCCCGATTACTAAACGGGATCCCGTTTATTAGAATCCACTCGGCTAGCCGTTGTAAGGGTAACGGGATCCCGTGTTATAAACGGGATCCCGTTACTTTTTCAACGGTCGAAAACAGAACGGAATCCCGATTATAACACGGGATCCCGTTTATTACTAAACGGGATCCCGTGTTATAATCGGGATCCCGTGTTATAATCGGGATCCCGTTTTTTGAAATTTGAATTTGGTTTTGCATCGTGGGCGGGTTTTTGCCATGGTTTTAGGTTCGGGAATAGCTTTGGAAGTCCGAACCTAAGCCTTCAACCTAGTTTGACCTGCAAATTGAAAGCCCTAACAATGTCAAAGCAAAATATCGACTTTGTACATATGGTCAATTTTACCTTTTTTGAAAATTTTCTCACAAAATGAAAACCCATTTTAGATCAAACAATGCAGATTCAAATATATAATTTGTTTTGCAATTGAATTATTTTTTTGCATTTTCAATTAATTTCTAATAAAATTGGTCCATAAACTTTAAATATCGAGTTTTTACTATTTGAATAACTCTTTGATCAACATAACATCTTTGACAAGCTGATTGCAGAGCAAACTTCGTGACAATTCTTTCTAATTTGAAAAAATCAAAATGATAAGTTTAGGTCATCTTATGCATGTCGTACATGACGATTCTTCAAAACGACAAATCTTCCTAATAAAAATTTAACCAAAAAAAATGTATTCAATAAAAAATTACAAAAAAATATCAAGAACAAGCTTCAGTGAGTCACAAAACTTTTCCCAAAAGGATTTAGAAAATAATGATAATTTAAGTCAAAATATGATGTCGTGACATCGCAGCATGGTATGGTACAAAATGACTTTTAAACAGTGGTTTTTGAAATGCCTATTGAAACTCAATTTGTACAATCTGGGTATTGAAATAAATTATATATTTGGAAACTAGACTCCGAGCACTACATTTTATGATTAGTGACTTTTTTAAAGATTTCATCTCTAAGTGCTTCAAATTTTAAGGTCAAATGTGTCAAATACTGAAAATCAGGGAAAACACTTCCACTTTTTGGCCAAAAAGTGGACTCAACTTCTTGCACACACCCCTTTATCATTGCCAAATGCCTAGCTTCATGTCTACTAACAAGTTTTATCACGCCTCATGTGCAAAAAGCTTTATCCATTGACTTTATGTCTTTAAAGGCTTGCATATTCAAATGCCTTTATTCTCCTCATGCTACACAAAATTTGTCACACCTAGCAACTGGCCAGAAAGTCTCATCAATGTCTTTCATTTGGAATCTTAAGAACATTTGCAATCAATGTTTCATAGGAAAAGGAAAGGATTTCACTTTGATAGCATGATGAACATAAGTGAATTATCAAAAGGCCATGAGCAAAAGAAATATGTTAATTATTATGAATAGAAGGCAACATTATATACAAAGGAAATTTGTTTCTATAGAGACTATTGATAGAACTATCAATAAATATATAGTTGGTTAGAATGATGTAATAAAAAAACAAATAATAACACTACTCTGGTACATAAAAACTAGTAAACAATCTACTTCACGTGATCATAACTATTTATTAAGAGAGGTGCTTACTCTATTATCATTTGGATTTGCAAGTTAGTCCTTTCCCATTAGTACTAGAACCATCACCAACTATTATATTTTGTGTAGTTGAATATCCGTTCATTTCTAGGTATACTTCAAGGTTATGAGCTTTAGTGGCTCTTTGCATCTATAAAAAATTCAAGGCAAATGCTAAAGATTGTCATGTCTTTCTAGTTCTTTACATAATTTAAATTTAGATGCAATTTTTTTTTGCATTTTCATTACATGCAAATCATTTTCATTTTTCCCTTTATATGCAAATACTTCCAAACATTTTCCTTTGTACACATACTTTTCACAACATATAATCATATTGTTTTCCTTTGCATTCATGCTTTCCCTAGCTTTTACCATTGCATTCAAGTTTTTTCAACCTTTTTCTTTTCTTGCTTGTTTTCCAACTCTTTCCATTTTATACAACCTTTTTCAAGTTTTTTCATATACATGAATGCTTTTTAATATTTTTCTTTGCATGTTAATATTTTGGCAATGCTAATGATCATAAGATGTGGATCTCAAAATGTTACTAAAAAATAGATGAATCCATGCAAAGAATGAATATTATAAATTTAACTCAAAAATAAAGCTAAAAATATATTTTTTCACTTCACAAGCATGAAATGACAGGCACACCACATGTATGGGATGATGACCTCTATCAAGATGAGGAACCATCATAAATATTATGTGTTTTTTATTCACATCATGATGAAAAGCTATTCAAGATTACATGGGTTGAGAATATTTGTAAAGGTCAAGAGGAAGAAAAAGATATGAAAACATTGGAAGAGCTTAAAATAGTAGAAGTTACATTTAATGAAAAATATCAAAGGTAAATCATGAGAAAAAAAGTTGAAGATAATATCAAGATTCATTTTTTCCATGTTACATGCATCACCTTTGATCTCACAATACAATTTTTATGTTCATGTGGATGAGAATTCTCATTAGATGTTGAAGATGCTTGATAATGCCATGTTTAATGATGTAGTTTAAAATTGAGAGCCTTATCAGGTGGTCAATTTTAGTAGCCAACCACAAAATTCAATGCCACAACAAAGGAATATCAGTAGGACAACAATATTCATAATCATAACAAAACTAAATGTTTTGTTCATGTACATCATTCGATTTGATCAAGAGTACAATACAATTTAAAACATTAATACAATCTTCTTCAACTATAATCTTTTTTTCTAGAAATTATTCTCAAACCAACTACTAGGCCAAAAATATTCCTTCCAAATACCAACCAACTAACTCACCCCTCTGTAATGATAAACCCTCTAAAATTGAAAACATCTATCCATTTATACTTCAAACTCATGAAAGTTGAATCGTCAACTACCTTCGTGGTTACAAAAATTGAATCGACACAATCATCTTTTGTCAAAACTAGACGTGTAGCAATTTTTGTTCTGTAGGAATTACCCAATCAAGCATCTTGTAGGGTTGGGGATTTAAATCCCATTAGGAACAACCAATTTGTCATTTAAAAAGTTACTTTTTAGAGATTTAAACATCGTTGAGGACTTATCGGGGGTTAAGGAAGCATTAGGAGCTCATCATACATTTTTGGTGTTCCAGTAACTAGTTAATGTTTTGATTCTCTCTGCAAGAATATTCCGTCAAAGGTGTGATTGGCACTAGAAACTATTCCACTTTTTCAGCCAGTCCTATTCCATTAGGAATTATTAGGTGTTCAAATTTGTTCCCCTTTGCTAGAGGTTCCCACCCCAATGGGAACTAGGAATTGTTCTACTTTTTCAAAAGTTCCCTCTCAAATAGGACCCGTTCCACTTTGTCATAGGTTCTACTTGATAGGAAATATTTGAAGTTTCAAGAATGTTTAAGTCTTTTGCTTTGTTCCATTTCATTAGGAGTTCCTACCTTGATAAGAAATTTTCACTTTATTGGAGGTTAACAAGGCATTAGGAACTATCAAGGGGGAGGAAAGGAACATGAAATTGTCAACGATTCTCAGTGTTCTCAGACCATGCCAAACCTTTGATTTATTTCCAAGTAAATTTGGAACTCCAATTTCTTCTAGACTGCCATTTTGCTCCAAACTTCACCAAATTGAAATTGGAGATACCTTTTGATCATTCTTTGTAATGATATCCTTAGATTTCTCAAAATGCATCTAAAAATCTTATTGAAGCAAAACCACCAAAAACCAACACAGTAGAAAGCAAAACACAAAAAAATGAATTGAAATTGAAAACAAAACTTCAAATACTTTTGGGTGATACAAGGTCACCTGAAGGCTTGGATGCTCCTACATTATTAATCTTTGCTTGGATTTATTTGACCTCCTTAAAAATTTACAAGGTACAATGAAATGAGTTATCAATTGCATTTCATTAAAAAAGATTAGTGGAATATGCTTTATGCATTTAAGCTAGTGGAAGTGATCATCAACAAGTAAGAAATAAATAAAACAAAATAAGAAGACACACACACAAGAGCTTGCTATTAACACCAAAGCTTTTGGATGTACTGTTGATGTAACATTTTGTGTGCTTTTTATTAATTTTATAATATATTTATAAAGTGGAAACACAATTATTTATAGTTAGATGTTTGATTTTAAACTTAGATTTAGTAGAATACCCACAAATTTATATTGTAATTATCTAGTCATATGTAGTAGAGACACCCCTTTATTGGGTACTAGTTTAATAATTTGTGGACCAAGTTTCTTTTCATATAAGCAAAGATTTATTTGCTTTCTTTGTAGCTATTCTACTTTTAAATAAATACAACTATATATTTGGAGAATTGTTTTCTCCTTTATTTTATAGATTTGCAAGAGCAATCTTGTTGTCACTTGTCTTGGGTGTTTAGGTTTCCTTAATGGTTGGTTACATTTTGTATAGATGTACCTTAATATATAGGTATGTATCATGGGTGTCAAATTTTGTAACAACTTTGAAGTTGTATGCAATTTTTTCACAATTTTTTTGTTTATTTTTTATTTATCTTGCTAAAGTTTTAACCAAAGTTATTATCTTTTCATTCATTTGTATACTTAAGACATTTTTATTTATACGAAATAGACATTTTTCCATTCGAGAAAAACATATAAATTCATAAAATATAGTCATTTTTTATTTAGGATACGTATTCCTCTATCCATACAAGAGACAACTATCCATATAGGATAGGAACATTGTTTTGGCTAGATACTTAGATTCATTGTGACCAACTGTGTACTAAGTCACTACTTGAAAACTACACTTCCATAATAGAAGTGCACTGAAGTCATTGTAATTGTGTGTGTGTGTAGGATTGAGTCCCACCTTGGAATTTGGTTTAAAACTTGGAGGAGTTAAGCAATCCATCTAGGACTTTCAAGTATACAATGAATTTATTTTATCTCATTTATCTTAGTGATTAATCCTTATATTTAATTGTGTGATTCACTTGGGTGAGTACTTTAATTAAATGTTTAACTCGGTAAGTCCATTACTATGGAAAATTCTCAACCTCACACCTAAAAAACCTATGTAGTGGAAATCTACATTCACTAGGTTGCCTACATACCCACTTCTAAATGGGATCAAGGTGTAATATATATGTAGTTCTATTTTTTAATCTATGTTTGATGTGAATTGTTAGTGTGAGTACACAACTCTTTTAAGGCCTCTTTTGCCCAAACAATTCCTTTTAAATTGCTCTATTTTTTTAATCCTAGTATAAAAAAACATTTTTTGAACTATAAAATGACAGTTTTCTTTCTTTGAAACTATAAGACAATTAATCTATTTTCCTTTGAAACTCTATGATGATAATTGCACTTTCCTTTGAAACTAAAATGTGATGATTTTTTGCAACTATTGTTAGTTTATTCTTTTATATAATCTTTCTTTAGTTTGTTATTGAAGAAATATTATTTGTTTGTTGGATTTAAACAAGATGTCCCTTATTTCTCTTTGACTATTTATAGAGATGATACTAGAAATGTTGTTGATGCAGTTATATTAGACTGTAAGTATAGTAGTTCATGTGTGATGACATTACCCATAAATGTGAACTAGAGGCACTATTGATACCAAATGTTGCGAGGTTTTAATTTTCATATATTGTTTAAGTTTAAAATAAAACTTGAAATGAATTATTTTAAAATAAATAACACTTAATGTGATACATATTTAAAACAAAAAAATTATTAAATACTTTTAACATCTAGTGGATACAATTATTAAATTGAAATTGCATACTTTTAAATAAAACTCAAAGAATAAATACTATTATTAAGATCATTGATTTGAACAAGGTTAAAAGCTACTAACTAAATTACTAATTATGCAAACATTTCCAATTGAATTTCATGATGAGATCAAATTAAGATATATTAAACATAAATAAAACATAACTAATTAATTATATATTTAAAAATTTAAAATATCAATAAAAATATTTGATAGATTTCATATAAGATAATTGACATATTTGTTTATAGTAACATGTTTACACTAGAAAGAAATTAAAATCAAATAGCTTTATAATTGATTTTTTTTTGTGAATACTTTTGATTAAAAAAAATGATAAAAGAGATTTTTGATTTGTAGTTTTCTGCAAGTTGTTCAAATTTAAATCATAACATTGTAAAAAAAGAAGAAGCTTAAAACAATTTTAAGAATCCTATTGTATTGTTTGTTTATTATTTTATTTCATTTTATTTGTTGTGTAACTGGTTTATAATTCAATTAAGTTATTGATTTAAGCCATGTTGAGTAGTAAAATTCTTCTGAGTGTTAAATCATTTTATGTTCAATATGATTTGATCTAAGTTTCGATATACAAAAAAATGTATTTTTAAATTTGATATTTTCTCATCATATTCGTAACTAATTTATATATGTATTAGTGTTATTTATTTGCATCTAATTATGCATTTAGTATTCATACTATCTTGTAATATATTGACCCTCATATATTCATCACATATGTATATATTTATATATATTGATGTTGTATGATATATATATGTATGTGATTCCCCTCAGTTTGTTCATGTTTTGATAGCATTTTAGATATCATCTAGACTATTTGATGTTGTTTTGTTGATTCTATGATACTGCTTGATAGACATTATGACTTTGTGGACACTGCTCAGACATGGTGACATTTTGTTGTGTTGATGATGAGACTGTTTGATGATATTATGATGCTTAGCTTAGCGATGTTGATGATGCTATGATGGTTGGCTTTACAATGTTGATGGAAATGTGATATTTGATGTCTTGTATTTATGCAATGTTTTTCAGATTAGTTAATTGTTTATTAGAATATGGTGATATGATGTTATTTATGATGTATGCGTGCATGTGTTAATGTTAGATGTTATGTGTCGGTGATGGGGAGAGTGTCACATCACTCACTTGCGAGCACCCTGTGACTCTGTGATTTCCCCATCACGGTGTGACTGATTATATTTTTATGCATATGCTCGACACTTTGTTTTGCTACAGGCTGCAAGTACGAGGCTGCATCGACTCCACCTATTTATCAGGTTTGAGCGTGTCAAATCCCAATGGAGCTATTGTTTGGAAGTTACACTAGGTCCCCCACTTCGAGCCATTATCCTTTTTTAAGGATGAATCATTGTTGTCGCTTCCAGTCAATAAGTCTTTGGTATTGTTTCGTTTTTGTGTGCTCGTCAAACTTATTTCATGTTTTCGTTTGCTTTACGTTGTTTGACTTTGGAGTCTTGTCGGAGTCTTAAGCCTGATATGATTATTTCATTCTATTTTGAATGCTAAATTTGTAGGCTTGATTAATGATTTAAAAGTCTAATATAAATTAAAAGATCAAGCTCACTCTACTATGGAATTAAACTTCATTAAGATAAGAGTTAAGTCTTAAATAGAATATCTAATTTTATATATATATATATACATGTATATATAAATACACTTATATAAATAGATTATGAAAGGAATTTAAAATAATAAAATAATAAATAAATAATGTTTTGTGCGCAAAAGTGAAATGTAAAAAGGCAAAATTAAATCAAATGGAAAGAGGGAAATATGTATTAGTGGAGGAATCAATCAGTTACGGGAGTTAATGAAGAGAAGTGGGAGTTATCTTTAGAGGGGCAATTGGTTTTTTTTTCATTATGATTGCTTCCGAAGAAAAGAAAACTAGTTTCTGTTCTTGGTTTTTTTTTTTAACCGTGAATGTGCTCTAGGGGTTCTTCTGTAATAAGGGGTTTTCCGGAAAAATAAAAGTAGCTGGAAGTTTCTCTGGTGTTTGGGGATTGGGGATTTTGGAATCCTTATAAAGGAGTTGGACTGAATAAAGTTAGAAGCTGTGTTCTGGTCTGGAACTGAGTCTTGAATCAACATTCCTTCAGCTCAATCATCCGCAAAGGCCATGTTCCTTTTTTTTTTTTTTTAAATGAATAAAAATAGATTGGAAACCAGAAGAATAATTCTTTTATTTCGTTGTCAAAAAGAAGTTTTGGAATTGAATGGAAATATTTCTGGATTGTAATCTGATACGAGTATAAAGTAATATTAATGGAACCGAACCAGTCTATAATTAGGCGTTTCTGGAATAGACTCAACGAATGAGCTTTAATCTGATGTTGAATCTTTACTAATATCATGTCTCCTGTCACTCAAAATCATCCTGTAGACCCAGTTGATGATATGGTATCTTGTATTGCATGGTGCTGACATGTCTAACCATTGTTAAAGTCCGTTCAGACAAATTGATATGCTGCAGTATTGAACAGTTGAGCTGAGTGAAGTTTATTGTCGAGTTAATAATTCCACACAGCTTGCACTCCATTCTTTAAAACAACAGTATTAGTTCCATTTGTTAATACAAGAATCTTCTACTATAGCCTAATGTTTCAAGGAAAAAGTTGACACCCTTAATAACTGTTTCATAAAGCAGTTTAGGGATTCTGTGAATAATAGACCTTGCTTTAGGCGTCGTCCATGTCTGGAAGGGAGTCTGCTTAACTTTAAGTCGGATCTTAGCATCTATATTGTCTGGAGTTTTCTTTTATTACCTTGTTTTCTTAAGGTATATTGAATCCTTTTATTTTAGCATGGTTTTCCTGCAAATTAAATCATCGTTTGTTTCCTACGACCTGTCCCTGTTTATAGACATATATATATATACATTTCACATCTTTTTCCCAAAGATGCGTGTAGGCTGGGTCAGAGCACTGCTCCATGATATTTCTTTCTGAGTTTTGCATCCTTTCCTGATAATTGTGACGGGAATATGGTGCCCTGTTTAAAGTATCTTGTACTTAACCTTTAGAACGGCCTGGTTATTAGGCGCTCACACTGAAGTCATTTTAAAGAAATTACAACTATCTCCATCGAAAACAAGGAATGGCATATTAATCTCTTTAAATATAAAATAGAACAGCAGAAACTTCTTGTCATACCCGTATGTCTTGGCCAATTCAAGCCATGGAACGTTATGATGGTTGTAGAGTGCGTCAATCAGGAGTCGGCTGTTATCTTTAATAAACATTCTCACCTTGATATTGAATTCCATCATGCATAGGCTATGCGCCTCACAGGCCGCCACTTACAATATAGTTTCTTAATTGCTTTAGCATGGAAGAAAACTTCAGTTATGCGTGATTCTGGATGCTTTTGAGATCTAATAGTTCTTTCTCTTTTTGGTTAGCATTCAGAAGTTACATATTTAGATTAATGATACCGTCTAAGTTTACTAAACTGGCATGCCTATTCTTTCGGCGTTGATTTAACCCTGAAGATTGAGACTTACAGTGCATTTCAATTCTTATAGACTCGTAATTAAGATCAACTGGTCGTGTTATGTCGAAGTTAGTGAAATTTAGTTTCAGCCTGAGTATACTGTGTGTTAGTTACAACATTCTTTAAATTTATGATTAGAATATATGTGTTACGCACCAAGGGAAAGAATATATATACTTAACTATAAACATATTGAGGCTTAAAATCAGATTGGTAATATCGCATTATCTTTATATTTATGGCAGAGTAGAGTTGATAAATAAGATCAACATTGTTAGATTTAATGTATGTACTTTATTAGTATATAGTTATATATATTAATATATAGATGTAATAGACATATATGTAATGTATATATATAAATAAAAGTAAGGATAATTATGTTGATAAAAATGTCATTGAGTAGTTGTTCTTAAATTGAAAAGAACCTTAAATGGTAATGTCTTATGGTTGGAATTGTAAAGGAATTGATGAAGTTGATATTAACTAAACCGAGATAATGTATTTGTATGAGAACGTAAATGTTGGAATATTTTATTTGAAAGTTTGCATCGCCTGTCAATTGCTATTCTTATAGTCTTTGTATTATGTGTTACTCAGGTAGCCGGTTTATTTAAGTGATGTATAGTTGGATATGGCAAAAGCTTGCTCAATCGTTATCGTCGAGGTCTTCCAGAGGCTAGGATGATTTAATCTCTTGGTGGCTTAATTTATTTAGTTGTGATGTGAAACTTATTGAGAATTTGTGTATGAAGACCTTTTTCATCTTGCACGTTATTTTACCTTGAGATTGTTTCCATGGATTTTTCAAGCGGGATGAATAATACCTTGCAATGAGATACATTTGTGTTTTGTGTCATGCAAGTGATGTTGATTTCAGTTTTCAGTGGTTTTGGGTTGGAAGTAGGCAAGTGGCTTCCAATGGGGGCTAACACACAAAGGGGCGCCTGGATAACCCATGTGGAAGTTAGCTAACAAGTGGCAACATTAAAATTAACTAGGGGGAAAGGGTAGCTCGAAACATTAATCAAGATAAGCATGTTCCCCGCTCAGCCTCAAGTGCTCGTTTGGGATTGAGGGGAGACGGGAAGGCATGGAATGGCACAATCATCTACTTCGTCTCCACAGGAAGTAGGACGATTCTGCATAGTTGGCATGAGGGGCTGAAGTTCGGTAGAGGCTACCAGGATAACCCAGGATGGGGGTCGGGGCCTAGGAAGAACTACTTGGATAACCTATGCCCAATTATGTGATGACACTTCCCTACGACAACCATGAATGTTCTTTATTTGTTTAATCACTTGCGCATCTATGTGCCTCTGGAAGAATGGTCACTGTTGTGTTGTACTTGATGTTGTACTTTTTGTTGCACCTCTTGTTGTTGTTCGTCCTCTATTGTGAGTTTGTCCACTTTGTGATGTTTTGTCCTTGTCATTTTGTTGGTGGGGCCCTTTGTAACCTCCTTGTACGGGGGGTGAATCTCTGGATTCACGTAGTAGGGTGGAATGTGTATATTCTCCATTGGGTTCCCCATTATGTTTGTGATGTAGCATTTACCTTTGGTGCATCATCTTCAGAATTGCACCTATTTCTGGGAGTTGATTAATGTACTTCTATTATGTATTGTATGTGACCATGTATCATGTATCATTGTAATGTGCTCCTCACTTGATTCGAGGAAGTATCATTGTAAAAATGTATAAGTTAACTGAAAAGATGTATCTTTTGTATGTAAGATATTTTGTAACCATGACATTATACTTGTAAATTGAAATGGGAGAAAGTAGTTATTCTTTTATGTAAATGAATGGATGATTCACTTGGTTCTTTTGTATTTATGAAAAGATAACAGGGCTTAATGATGATTAGTGTTTAATGGTTAATAAGTTATTTGGTTTCGTAATTGGGAAATGAAAAGTAGGTAATGCAACTGTGCACCCTAGGGGACTTAGGAAGATAATTTATGTGATGTTTTATTCCATTACAGAACAATGCACTTCAATTTTTTATTTTTTTTAAATGTTTTTTTTCGTAGCATTAGTTGTTTCCTCTAGGGTTCACAGTAGGGCGTTACACATGGTATAAGAGCCTAGGTTTAAACACTAGGTGCTTTGGGTATAACAAATAGCCCATTAAGTTGTCTTAGATGTAAAGTTTGAAGTTTAAGTTACCCTATTTTGATCTCATCTAATACCTTGAATTTGTCTGTGTAGGATCATGCCTAGGAGACGAGGTAGAGCTCGAGGGAGAGGCAGAGGTCGTGGTGGTGGCCGTGGGGCCAATCACCAAGATTCACCTCCACAGAGTTCTCATGAGTTAGATCATGAGGAGCATCAAAGTTCACAAAATAACTAGGGTGATGTAGGTCAGAATGTGGGACAGCCTAGGATGGAAGGCGCTTAGTTGCACCAATTACTTGAGGAGGTTCTTGCTCGACTTGGTCGAGGCAGGAAGGAGAGCAGTTAGTGATTCAAGAGAGAGAGAGATATCCCAAGAGGAGGGAGATAGTTGTTGACTAGGATGTTGTATTAGCTGGTCACATGAGGGACTTACTTCATGCACGTCCCCCGACATTTGATGGATTAGGCAATGGACTTGAGGCAGAGACCTGGCTTATCGATTTGAACTGATGTTTTACGATGCACCCATATGGTAGTAATACTAAGGCCAAATGCGCCATCATACATCTCTACGGGTTTGCTTCTACATGGTGGTGTCTTGAGGAGCAGAAGCTCCATTTGGATATTGACTCAGTGTCATGGGAGATGTTCCTTGAGCGGTTTAAAGCTTGATTTTTGTCTGACCATTGACGACAGTGCCAAGCAGATGAGTTTCATGAGCTTAGACAGTTGGCTATGTTAGTGGAACAATATTAGAGAAAATTTTATGAACTTAAGCAGTACGCTAGTATTGGTGACGACGAGGGTATGCTAGTACAGTATTTCATTTGGGGATTAAATGCCTGGATCAGTGGAGTATGGGTGTTCGAGCTGAAGACCATGGAGGTAGCCATGGAAAAAGCTCAGATTGTTGAGGAAAATCTAGCCATGGCCTTAGGTGGACAGACGGAGGTTCAGATTGGCAGTGCACCTCCAGTAGGGTACAGTTCTTGTGGTGGACAGTCACAGTTAGCAGGTCCATCTAGGAGTCAATAGGAACCCTCTAAGGGTGGCCAACAACAATAACAATAGCCTTCACAGTTTAAACATAAGAATTCTCAATCCCGTCAGGAGGATAGATCTCAGTCTAGGAGAGACAGGGATAGGAACTGGAGGCAGATGAAACGTTGCCGCTCTGAACAGCCAACCCATAGTTCACAGTCTAGAGTTAACAGGGGCAGTGTTCAACAGTCTAGTGCTCTACCTAGTAGTAGAGGTTTTGGCAAAGGCATAGGGTGCTTTTCATGTGGACAACAGGGTCATATTGCTCGTCAGTTTCCTCAGAAGGGCACTACTGTATTTTCTCAGAGACCAACACCTTCAGAGTCGACAGTTGGGGATGTAGGTAGATCTCACAGGGTTTTTGCAGTGGTTGACAACCACCAGGCTGAGTACCAAGGGACAGTAGTTGAGAAATTTGGTGAGTTACGGGGTAATAGAGTATTGGTACTTTTTGATTCAGGAGCTTCAGGCTCCTTTACTTCCCCCTCTGTTGTAGTGCGATGTGGACTAGTGGCAGTAAAGTAGGATGATATGTGGCAGGTTGAGTTAACTTCCGGTGCTAAGGTCGCAGCTAAGTCACTTGTGCGTGGTTGCAGTTTGAGGATTCGATCTCTTGACACCATAGTTGATCTGCGAATCATTCCTCTCAGGTCTTACGACATTGTATTAGGTATGGATTGGTTAGAGGCCCATAGAGAAGTTATAGATTATCGCCGCAAGTCGGTGAAATGTGTTAATGATTCCGGCATAGAGGTTGAGGTGGTTGGGATTCAGAGACCTATTTCTTTGAGGATGATCTCAGCCATGCAGTTGAGGAGATGTGTGCGGCAAGGTTGTCAGTTATTTGCAGTGATGTAGTTAACGATTTGGAGTCAGGAGAGAGTCAGGAGGAGGTATCACTTGATAGTCACCCCATTCTTAGATAGTATGTTGATGTGTTTTCAAATGAGATTCCAAGGATGCCACCTACGCATGACATCAACTTTAAGATTGATTTGGTGCCTGGAGCTGAGCCCATTTCATGAGCTCCCTACAGGATGAACACTCAAGAGCTTAAGGAGCTCTGATTACAGCTTGAGGAGCTGTTAGAGAAGGGATTCATTTGTCCAAGTGTCTCTCCTTGGGGAGCACCAGTGATTTTTGTGAAGAAGGACGGGTCCCTTTGATTATGTATAGACTACCGACAATTGAACAAGGTAACAATAAGGAATAAATATCCGTTGTTGAGGATAGATGATTTATTTGATAAAATTAAGGGTGCCAGGGTATTCTCGAAGATTGATCTGAAATCAGGTTATCACCAGCTACACATCTTTGAGGTGGATATACATAAAACCGCATTTCATACTTTATACGGTCACTATGAGTTCACAATGGTGTCGTTCGGGTTAACAAATGCGCCCTCGGTGTTTATGAGTCTGATGAATGGTGTGTTTCACACCTACTTGGATTGGTTTGTCTTGGTGTTTCTAGATGATATATTGATCTATTCCAGAACTATGGAAGAGCATGAGGATCACTTGAGATAGGTACTACAGTGCTTGAGAGAGAACCAGTTATATGCTAACCTGTCAAAGTGTGAGTTCTTCAAAACAGAGGTGAAATATCTAGGACATGTCATATCTGGTGAGGGCATTGTAGTGGATCCTTCCAAGATCCAAGTGATCATTGATTGGCATGCTCCTACAAATGTGTCAGAGGTTTGTAGTTTTATGGGGTTGGCAGGCTACTACAAGTGATTTGTACAGGGGTTTTCAAAAATAGCACACCCTATTACTTCTCTTCAAAGGAAAGGGAAGAATTTTTTTGTCAGAATAGTGCAAAGCAACGTTTCATACTCTCAAGGAGAGATTGACTAGTGCTATGATTCTAGCCATTCTAGATCCTTCTGGGGATTTCGTAGTGTGCACAAATGTTTCCTTGGAGAGTAATGGAGTTGTGTTGATGCATGATGGATGTGTGATTGCCTATGAGTCTCACAAAATCAAGGATCATGAACTAAATTACCCTACACACAATCTTGAGTTGGTCGTTGTGGTACATGCCTTGACTAGATAGAGACATTTTCTCTTTGGGCATATATTTGAGCTGCACACGGATCACCGTAGTTTTCAGTACATCTTTACGCAACCTAATCTTAATGCCAGACAGAGACACTAGATGGAGTTCTTATGTGACTATGATTTTGAGGTGAAGTTCATCCAGGGAAAGGAAAATGTACTTGTTGATGCACTTAGTAGACAGAGACATGAGTTGTCAGAAGTGACTCTCAGTGTGGATTTGAGGAATCATATACTTTTTGCACTTCCTTCAGATGTTTGGTATCAGGAGGTGAGGACTGAAGTGGAGTCAAGTAGAGCATTAGAGGGCAGGTTTGCAGGATATTCCCCCAAGTCAGATGGTCTCTTGAGGCATTTGGGCCAAATTTATGTACCTTCCATTGGGGATCTTCGCTCTTTGATCATGTTAGAGGCACATAGGGCACCGTATTAAGCTCATCCTAGTGTCAAAAAGATGCATGTTGATCTTCGAAAATTGTACTTTTGGGTCGGGATGAGGAGAGACATTGCAAATTTTGTGTCTAGATGTTTTGAATTTCAGAGAGTGAAGGTAGAACACCAGCATCTTGCAGGACTTTTACAGCCTCACTTGGTTCCGGAATGGAAATGGGACATCATCTCAATAGATTTCATAGTTGGTTTGCCTATTTCTTCATGACGACATGATGCCATTATGGTCACTGTGGACATGTTGACAAAGGTGGCTCACTTCTCTCCTATCCGTTCCTCTTATAATGCTTCATCAGTGGCTAGAGTCTTCATGGAGGACATTGTTAGATTACATGGTATACCTTGTCGGATCATATCAGATAGAGATCATGTGTTCACCTCAGCGCTCTGGACATCCCTATAGCATGCTTTGGGGACTCAATTGAATTTTAGTACAATATACCATCCAGAAATGAATGAACAGACTAAGAGGGTCAATCAGATTCTCAAGGGCATGCTTCAGATGTACGTCATGGATCATCAGACACGATGGGAGGACTACCTTTATCTGGTAGAATTTGCATATAATAATAGTTATCACATTTCCATAGGCATGCCTCCCTTCTAGGCGTTGTATGGTCATCCGTGTCAGACACCGTTGAGTTGGGACCATTTGGAGGATAGAGTTTTGTTGGGTTCAGAGATGCTTCAAGAGATGAGCAACAAGTGGCACAGATTAGGGAGCATTTGGTGGCAACTCAAGATAGACAAAAGAAATATGTCGATGTTCATAGGGTGGATCGTCAATTCTCAGTTGGTGATCGGGTTTTCTTGCGTGTGCCACTGCAGAAGAGTCTAATCTGTTACATGAAGGACTCTAAGCTCGCACCATGTTTTGTTGGACCTTTTGAGATCTTGGAGAAGATTGGACCTGTAGCATACCGTCTTGCTTTGCCACCCAGTCTCTCATGCATACATGATGTATTTCATGTTTCTGTACTTAGACCATATTATCCTGATTTATCTCACGTCCTCAATTGGAATGCATTATAGGTAGAGGATGGGTAGCTAGCTTTAGAGCCCGTAGGCATCACTCAGCACAGGAGGCTCACACTCAGAGGACGAGACATAGAGCAGGTTAGGGTCCAGTGGGATCCGAACGATGAGGCTTCGGCTACCTAGGAGGATGCTTTGAGGATGAGGGAGCTTTACCCATACTTGTTCACAGGCTTCCAAGAGTAAGCTTGGTCCTAGGGGTGGAGGATGTGATGCCCCTTGGTTTGTTCATGTTTTGAAAAATTTTTAGATATCATCTAGACTATTTGATGTTGTTTTATTGATTCTATGATACTGCTTGATAAACATTATGACTTTGTGGACACTGCTCAGACATGGTGACATTTTGTTGTGTTGATGATAAGACTGTTTGATGATATTATGATGCTTAGCTTAGCGATGTTGATGATGCTATGATGGTTGGTTTTACAATGTTGATGGCAATGTGATATTTGATGTCTTGTATTTATGCAATGTTTTTCAGATTAGTTAATTGTTTATTAGAATATGGTGATATGATGTTTATTTATGATGTATGCATGCATGTGTTAATGTTAGATGTTATGAGTCGGTGATGGGGACAGTGTCACATCACTCGCTTGCGAGTGCCCTGTGACTATGATTTCCCCATCACGATGTGATTGATTATATTTTTATGCATATGCTCAACACTTCATTTTGCTGCAGGCTGTAGGTATGGCTGCAGGTATGGGGCATCAACTCCACTTGTTTATCAGGTCTAAACGTGTTAGAGCCCAATGGAGCTATTGTTTGGAGGTTACACTAGGTCCCCCACTTCGAGCCATTATCCTTTTTTAAGGATGAATCATTGTTGTCGCTCCCAGTCAGTAAGTCTTTGGTATTGTTTCGTTTTTGTGTGCTTGTCAAACTTATGTCATGTTTTCACTTGCTTTACGTTGTTTGACTTTGGAGTCTTTTTGGAGTCTTAAGCCTAGTTTGATTATTTCATTCTATTTTGAATGCTAAATTTGTAGGCTTGATTAATGATTTAAAAGTCTAATATAAATTAAAAGATCAAGCTAACTCTGCTATGGAATTAAACTTCATTAAGATAAGAGTTAAGTCTTAAATAGAATATATATATATATATATATATTAATACACTTATATAAATAGATTATGAGAGGAATTTAATATAATAAAATAATAAATAAATAATGTTTTGTGTGGAAAAGTGAAATGTAAAAAGGAAAAATTAAATCAAATGGAAAGAGGGAAATATGTATTAGTGGAGGAATCAATCAGTTATGGGAGTTAATAAAGAGAAGTGGGAGTTATCTTTAGAGGGGCAATTAGTTTTTTTTTCATTATGATTGCTTCCGAAGAAAAGAAAACTGATTTTTGTTCTTGGGTTTTTTTTATCGTGAATGTGCTCTTGGGGTTCTTCTGTAATAAATGTTAGATTTAATGGAGATAAACAAAAAAAAAATACATAAAACACAATAACTTGATCAACACATCTATTCAGATAAACACAATAATTTGCACAATGTGCTGCTACACAAAATATATTTTAATTACTTCATCAGATTTGATTACATCTCAAAATCGCTTATATCATGCCTCTTTTATAGAGGATTTTACAACTTACAAGAAAAATCTAGAACATGCAAACTGCACAAAAACTTAACTAAATTTTAGCTTATTTCTAATTATAATAGATATTGCTTATGAAAAATTGTAGTTTCTATTTCCACAACCAATGTTTCTATTTTCACAACCAATGGGAGAAATTACTTTCTAACACTTCCCCTTAATTTTGACCACATGCTTTAGCATTTTCATTCTTCAAATTCTTATTTTCCAAATCTTCCGACTCACTCAATCTTCAATCTTCACGATACCTTCAAATTATCTTCAACTCTTCACCAACTGCTGCGACAGTCCTTCAAACTTTGTTTGAAAACCAACATTGCTTTTAACATGCCAACATTTAGGCTTATACATCCTTTTAAACATACCTGCAACTTTTCTCCAACTGGATCCATCGATCCATCCATAATTGATCTTCATACAATCTTTCATAGATTGTTCATTCCATTCTCTGTTCCAACAAGTTTTTTCTGAGTGATTTTTCAACCCACAAATTTTGCAAGGATTAAGATCCCAACATTTCTCTTTTTTATGTCCTCCCCTGTGACAATGAGAACATTGCATAAACTCCACGCTTTTAGCAGATTTACATAAACCTGTAACACTTACATTATCATTTTTATCTTTCTCACCATATCCCAGACCTTCATTTCTTGGCCTCACAATTGGTTGTATGGGCTCTCTCATCCCTTGCCCATGTTTTCCCAAACCTTTACCTTTATAACCCATTTTTTGCATAATTTTAAAACCAAAACCATTCTTATTACAATTAACATAATTTTCAGATCCAAACACATCATCATCTTTACATTCTTCATCTATACATTTTTCATCATAAACAGTATTAGCTATATCACACAAACCACTTGATTTATCAACTGAACAATACAAATCTTCTGTACCACAAGCAACATCACTTACCACTGGCTTTGTCCTTAAACATTTATTTTCTTCTTTCAACTTACATATTTCTTCTTTCTGCAAACAACTTTCTTCTTCTAACAATTTCAATTTTTCTTCAAAAACTTCTTTCATTTTCTTAACCTCATCAAACAATTTTATTTTTTCTTCTAATTCTTCATTCTTTCTTTTAACATCACCCAATTCTTTTCCACGATTCTCAATTTCACATAAACACTCATATTTCTCCTTTATCAACTCCTTTATTTTTCTTGCTAATTCAAAATTATCTTTTTTAACTTTCATTAATTCTTCCTCTAAAACTTCATTTTCTTTCATAACACGTTTACCAGCTTTACCCATTGAAACAAATGATTAACTACACTTTACCTTTGCACTTGACTATGATTCTGCTACCAAGTTTCCTTTCGACCAACTTCAAACAATTTCTTTTTCCTTTGCTCAAACTATGATTTTTAATTTAAACAACTACATCTCCCCCTTAACAACAGCAAAATAAAGCACTGCAAATTACTTTTTATCTTACCCTTTTAGTGACTTTAAACTGATCTCTCTTTGGTTGGTGGCTTCTATGCCTTTCTTTCAATGACTATCAACTCTTCACATAATCTCCTTAACTCTTCCATACATTAAACAACGATCTACCAATATTTCTTATAATAGTGAACCTTTATTGAACAATTTTGATATCCTACGAACATTTTCCTTTTGGACAACACTTTTCTCCTTCAAGCAGCTTCACATCAACAACATTTTCTATTGCTGTGATTAACAACAAACAATCTCCTTTGAAAATTTTGACACTCAAATATAATCTGCAATAAAACAAAACACAATCCTTTTTTTTATAATATATAATTTGCAACATATGCATATCTTCTTTTATTCACCCCTTACAATTTTTTTGCATCATCTCTTGCTGCTGCAAATTCTCAAACCCACATAATTTTTTCAAACAAGCTCTGATACCACAGGTTAGATTTAATGGAGATAAACAAAAAACAAATACATAAAACACAATAACTTGATCAACACATCTATTCAGATAAACACAATAATTTGCACAATGTGCTGCTACACAAAATATATTTTAATTACTTCATCAGATTTGATTACATCTCAAAATCGCTTATATCATGCCTCTTTTATAGAGGATTTTACAACTTACAGGAAAAATCTAGAACATGCAAACTGCACAAAAACTTAACTAAATTTTAGCTTATTTCTAATTACAATAGATATTGCTTATGAAAAACTGTAGTTTCTATTTCCACAACCAATGTTTCTATTTTCACAACCAATGGGAGAAATTACTTTCTAACAATAAGGGGTTTTCAGGAAAAATAAAAGTAGCTGGAAGTTTCTCTGGTGTTTGGGGACTGGGGATTTTGGAATCCTTATAAAGGAGTTGGACTGAATAAAGTTAAGAGTTGTGTTCTGGTCTGGAACTGAGTCTTCAATCAGCATTCCTTCAGCTCAAATTTCCGCAGAGGCCAGGTTCCTTTCCGATGAAATTACTTTTCCTGTTTTTTTTTTTTTTAAATGAAAAAAAATAGATTGGAAACCAAAAGAATAATTTTTGCAGTTTTGGAATTGAATGGAAATCTTTCTGGATTGTAATCTGGTACGAGTATAAAGTAATATTAATGGAACCGAACCAGTCTATAATTAGGATTTTTTGGAATAGACTCAATGAATGAGCTTTAATCTAATGTTGAATCTTTACTAATATCATGTCCCCTGTCACTCAAAATCATCCTGTAGACCCGGTTGATGATACGGTACCTTGTATTGCATGGTGCTGACATTTCTAACCGTTGTTAAAGTCCGTTTAGACAAATTGATATGCCGCAGTAGTGAACAGTCGAGCTGAGTGAAGTTTATTGTCGAGTTAATAATTCCACATAGCTTGCACTCCATTCTTTAAAACAACAGTATTAGTTCCTTTTGTTAATACAATAATCTTCTACTGTAGCCTGATGTTTCAAGGAAAAAGTCGACACCCTTAATAACCGTTTCATAAAGCAGTTTAGAGATTCTGTGAATAATAGACCTTGCTTTAGGCGTCGTCCATGTTTGGAAGGGAGTCTGCTTAACTTTAAGTCGGATCTTAGCGTCTATATTGTCTGGAGTTTTCTTTTATTACCTTGTTTTCTTAACGTATATGGAATCCTTTTATTTTAGTATGGTTTTCCTGCAAATTAAATCATCGTTTGTTTCCTATGATCTATCCCTGTTTATAGACATATATATATACATTTCACATCCTTTTCCTAAAGATGCATGTAGGCTGGGTCAGAGCGCTGCTCCATGATATTTCTTTTTGAGTCTGGCATCCTTTCCTGATAATTGATATGGGAATATGGTGCCATGTTTAAAGTATCTTGTACTTAACCTTTAGAACGACCTGGTTATTAGGCGCTCACACTGAAGTCATTTTAAAGAAATTACAACTATCTCCATCGAAAACAAGGAATGGTAGATTAATCTCTTTAAATATTAAATAGAACAGTAGAAACTTCTTTTCATACCTGTATGTCTTGGCCGATTCAAGCCATGGAACGTTATGATGGCTGTAGAGTGCGTCAATCAGGAGTCGATTGTTATCTTTAATAAACATTCTCACCTTGATATCGAATTCCATCATGCATAGGCTATGCGCCTCATAGGCCGCCGCTTACAATATAGTTTCTTAATTGCTTTAGCATGGAAGAAAACTTCAGTTATGTGTGAGTCTGGATGCTTTTGAGATCTAATAGTTCTTTCTCTTTTTGGTTAGCGTTCAGAAGTTACATATTTAGATTAATGATACCGTCTAAGTTTACTAAACTGGCCATGCCTATTCTTTCGGCGCTGATTTAACCCTGAATATTGAGACTTCCAGTGCATTTCAATTCTTATAGACTCGTAATTAAGATCAACTCGATGTGTTATGTCGAAGTTAGTGAAACGTAGTTTTAGCCTGAGTATACTGTGTGTTATTTACAACATTCTTCAAATATATGGTTAGAATATATGTGTTACACACCAAGGGAAAGAATATATATACTTAATTATAAACATATTGAGCCTTAAAATCAAATTGGTAATATTGCATTATCTTTATGTTTATGGCAGAGTAGAGTTGATAAATAAGATCAACATTGTTAGATTTAATGTATGTACTTTATTAGTATATAGTTATATATATATTAATATATAGATGTAATAGACATATATGTAATGTATATATATAAATAAAAGTAAGGATAATTATGTTGATAAACATGTCGTTGAGTAGTTGTTTTTAAATTGAAAAGAACCTTAAATGGTAATGTCTTATGGTTGGAATTGTAAAGGAATTGATGAAGTTGATATTAACTAAACCGAGATAATGTATTTGTATGAAAATGCAAATGTTGGAATATTTTATTTGTAAGTTTGTATCGCCTGTCAATTGCTATTCTTATAGTCTTTGTATTATGTGTTACTCGAGTAGCCGGTTTATTTAAGTGATGTATAGTTGGATATGGAAAAAGCTTGCTCAATCGTTATCGTCGAGGTCTTCCAGAGGCTAGGATGATTTAATCTCTTGGTGGCTTAATTTATTTAGTCGTGATGTGAAACTTATTGAGAATTTGTGTGTGAAGACCTTTTTCATCTTGCACGTTATTTTACCTTGAGATTGTTTCCATGGATTTTGCGAGTGGGATGAATAATACCTCACAATGAGATACATTTGTGTTTTGTGTCGTGCAAGTGATGTTGATTTCAATTTTCAGTGGTTTTGGGTTGGAAGTAGGGGAGTGGCTTCCAATTGGGGCCGACGCACAAAGTGGCACTTGGATAACCCATGTGGAAGTTAGCTAACAAGTGACAATATTAAAATTAACTAGGGGGAAAGGGTAGCTCAAAACATTAATCAAGATAAGAATGTTCCCCGCTCAGCCTCAAGTGCTCGTTTAGGCTTGAGGGGAGATGAGAAGGCCTCGAATGGCACAATTGTCTACTTCGTCTCCACGAGAAGTAGGACGATTCCACATAGTTGGCATGAGGGGCCGGAGTTTGGTAGAGGCTACCAAGATAACCCAGGATGGGGGCCGGTGCCCAAGAAGAACTACCTGGATAACCTATGCCCAATTATGTGATGACACTTCCCTACGACAACCATGAATGTTCTTTACTTATTGATTTACTTGCGCATCTATGTGCCTCTGGAAGAATGGTCACTGTTGTGTTGTACTTGATGTTGTTGTACTTGTTGTTGTTGCACCTGTTGTTGTTGTTCGTCCTCTGTTGTGAGTTTGTCCACCTTGTGATGTTTGGTCCTTGTCATTATGTTGGTGGGGCCCTTTGTAACCTCCTTGCACGGGGGGTGAATCTCTGGATTCACGCAGTAGGGTGGAACGTGTATATTCTCCATTGGGTTCGCCATTATGTTCGTTATGTAGTGTTTACCTCTGGTGCATCATCTTCAACATTGCACCTATTTCTAGGAGTTGATTAATGTACTTCTATTATGTATTGTATGTGACCATGTATCATGTATCATTGTAATGTGCTCCTCACTTGATTCAAGGAAGTATCATTGTAAAAATTAACAAGTTAACTGAAAAGATTTATCTCTTGTATGTAAGATATTTTTTAACCATGACATTATACTTGTAAATTGAAATGGAATAAAGTAGTTATTCTTTTATGTAAATGAATGGATGATTCACTTGGTTCTTTTGTATTTATGAAATGATAACATGGCTTAATGATGATTAGTGTTTAAT
>VDFB02282521.1:0-20411 GCA_007258455.2 Sequoia sempervirens | reverse complement strand
AACCAATTCATTTTGAGTATCTTCTTTTCTACTGTCTTCTAAATAAACATATTTTTTGAAAATTTATGTTTTGTTGGTTATTTTTCAAAGTGGAATCTGGCCTAAGCATTATCGTTAATCCCTCGAAATGTGACCTAAAGACTTTAACTAGATCTCTTTGGTACTTAAAAATAGTTCCAAGAAGTTTAATTTCGCCCAATAGGCTAGACGTTATCACCCTACCAAGTTGGGGGTAGTATACAATGCATGTGTATTTGGTAGTAATCAAACGTAGTGCAAACAAAAGAAGTTAAATGTGCCACGGTTCTCTTATCTAAATTACAAACTTGTCCATACAATGAAACGCATCCTCATTATTTACCTCCCTATACGATTATGTTTATGGCCTTGTTTGATAAGACATGACGACCCAACGCCATCATGGGTAGGTTGAATGTCCCTCATGTTTAGTCACACTCGTAACGGCTCTATCTCTTCAATACCTGGTGCAAACATTGGAGCACCTTCCTCTAAACCAGCAGAGACTAAATTCCAAGGTGGGTGAGAATTGTGTTCACGGAGAAAAGAAATTGCATAATATTTCTCCTTGATATCGAAGCTCATTTTGACACACAGTCGTCTGGAATTCCTCCTTAATGCTTTGAGAAGAATATTATCATTTTTGACCTGCAGGGCTAACCTTATTGCTTCAAAGATGTCATCAAAACCCAGCCTATTTTTAACATATTCTCTAGGAAATAAGCCACCCAGATACCCATCACTAGCAAAAATATTATACTCTTGAACAACTTGCAATAATGCATCAACATTGAGCATTTGGGGTTTGACAAACTTAGTGACAATTAATTCCAAATCTACTAGAGATTGGAGGAGATCTAGGATATTTGATAAAAAAAAATAGAAAGAACTTAAGGGAAAATTAGGCGTCTAGCTCTAGGGCTTGTTAACTCAAAACCAAGAATTGAACGTACCAATTCCTCAACCCTAGGGCATTCAATTTGAAAGATCATCACCAAATTTTCATGGGTGAGATTATCCTCAAAAGGACGTTCTCGTGGCTTCACTGGACAACTAACTTTGAAGTTCCATGGCCGAGACATCATTTTGCCAGGACTGAATACACCAAGCTTGCAAACCTTCACTCTCCAATAGCCTTCAATGTTTTTAGATGGAATAATACATTGATCACCGCCTTTTAAAGCCAGAATGAACAAGTATAAGCTAATCATGACGACCAAAATGCAAAAAATTGATAAACACCAGTGAAGCATGTTGGCTTGTGCAAATCGACCTCCTACGTAGAGCTAATTAATGTGTCATACAATGGAAAGAATATAAGGTACCTGCAAAATAAAAACATGTTAAGAAAAATAAGGAATGCTGAACAAGTGTCCATGTTGAGGTAATTCGTGGCGATTCCATATCCCGTCCTCCATATGAATAATTAAGCACAACTTGGGAGTTTGAAATGTTAAGCATCATTACTTGTTGATGGTACTTTTAAAGATCCCGTTCATTATAAATTTGGTAACTTGATACCAATTCACAAGCTAAATTTGCAAGACTATCTGCCAAACCATTTGCCTCTCTGTAACAATGTTGTATTTCAAAAGAATTCAACATTTCCAACATTATCCAGTCTTCTTCAAGAACATAATATACTTTCCAACTGTTTGGAAAAGTTTGTTTGCATGCATTGATGATATTCAATGAATCCCCTTCAATATAGAAGACTATCAACAAGCTTCAAACCCGATAACAAAGCTTGTGTCTCTTCAATATTATTTTTACCATCCAGAAGCATGATTGATTAATTATTATTTCTTAATACACAACCTGCCTCACAACAACCCTAAAGATATTTAATCTTTAAAAAAATTATTTTTGATCTATTCCATCTCTTCTTATTTTATGCATCTATTTCATTTTTCCTGATTGTGAATCCATAATTTTATCCCTATACAACTAGGATGGTACAAGGGATCAATACCAAAGGACTAGACTAAGGCAACAAAAGGTACCCCATATCCCTATCCTTGACCCCATGCAATTGGGGAGATCATAATGCCAACAAAGCCAAGTGGAGAATGGGTGATCATAATTTTTAAATGTTGTGCCCCTAATCATAATACCATATAACTAGAAATATGTAAGGGATAATCACTAAAGATCAAAAATAGGTGAGCACTCTCCTTTTAGAAAGACATTGAATTTTTTATAGAGCTTATATTTTATTTACTTAGTTTGCATTAGACTAACTCTCTTGGGACTCAACCCTTGATGAGATTATGAAAGTTGAGATAATTTTTTATTAAATTTTAAAGTATAATGTGAGATTGTATTAAGGTGTACTTTAAGAAATAATCTTTTTAAAATTTTATAGAAATTTTAGCAAATCTATTTCAAAGAAGAATAATATTCTAAGTATTTTTTTAATATTAATGATCAAATTTAATAATTGATGAAAATACTTTTTATTTATGTTATTTTTCAATTATATAGATTTTATGGTGATTCAAAATCTAGATTTTCTATTAATATATAACTTTTAAATAACTAATTTGAAATGAGCGAGTATAGAAAATAAAAAACAATCCCTGATAAACTAGGAAGATTAGGGCCCAAATTTTATATACAATATGACAACATGTGTCCATTTTAAATAACTAAAATTTCTAACTTAAGAAAAATAGATTAAGGATCAAGGTAAATATATCAAATATGAGCTAATGGGAAACTTTTAAAGAACTTTAAATAGAAAATTTGGGGAATACAAACATTAAAAATAACTAAATGACAACATATAGCCACTATAAATTTTTTATCTTGGATATTTGATAAGGTAAATTAGAAACTAATACATGCATGTACCAAAACAAATCTTCTACTCAAGGTAGATTTATAAAATATTTTAGGATCAAGGTATCTATGATGCATGAATCTAGGAAACCTAGTGTAGAGTATATGAAAGCAATATGACTATATGCAATTATTGTCAATGTAAGGATTTCAATAGAGCAACTTCATACTATTAATAAGAAATACACTTATACTAAAATGCACACTTTTTTATTTATTTTTATTTGACATGTTTCAAAATGAAATAAACAATATTTAATAAATTCATTGGTTTCAATTGTGTATGTTTTTTATTAGAGATAAAATAAGTTTTGAAGGGGCCTTAAAACCTTTTATAAAAGACTAATTAATACAAAAATATCAACCAAAACATAGTGAATCCAAATACAAATGAACCCAAAGACACAAGAAAATAGAACACAAAACACAAGAGAGACTTAAAAAGTCCACAATTACAAATGCTTCAATATTCCAACTACCTTCAACTCCTACTAGTAGAAACTATCATGTAGTTTAATAAATCCCATTCTTCTTATCAGCTCTAGCTCTAGTATTAGGTCCACCATGTTGAATTTTTTCTCTTAGGGAAGCGTTATCAGTCTCCTAACAAAGTGAGCTCATGGAGTCCCTTAACCTTATCAATTATAATTTTAATATTAGACACACTATTCTATATCATGCATTTATTGATCTGCACTACATGTAAATATTTTCCTTTATGACCATCAATTCATTCTCCATAAAAATGACCTTTCATTAATATATTTTTAGCACTTCACCGTAATCAACTCGGCCTGAAATTCACTATTAATATAGATAGGTATTCTTCAATCTTATCCATCTTAGGGATAGCTTCCCAACCTTGCAAAATATTCTTATCATCCTCCCTTGAAGAATGATTTTGAGCTCCCATATTCTTTTATAGCGCTTCCAGTCTAATGTTAAATTTATTTATCTCCACATAAAACCATATCATGGTGTGTTGGAAATAAACTATGTCCTTAACAATATCTAGGACCTCAAAAGCTCATCTCTAGAAGAGGTGTTAGCAACGAGGACAAGAAAATCCCTAGGGGTATCAGGGTTGGGATTTAGAATCCCTAGGAAGGGGACCCCAATTGTAGGTTCCGCAATAGTGGAATTCCTCTTGCTGGTGTCTCTTTTCCAAAAACACTATCATCTTCCACCTCTTTCTCCATTCCTTCCTTAGCCTCATTCTTTGTACCCTCTTCAAAAAACCTTTCTTTCCTAGTCTTAGAATCCTTGGAAAAATTAATTTTCTCCCCCTTCCTCTTATTATCAAGAGTAGGCTTAGGGGCACCCTCCTTGAACTTTCCCTTCCTCTTTGGGTTCAACTTCTCCTCAAAATATTTAAAATTATATGGGTCCAAAGATGAATCTAGAGTCACATGATTACAAAACCTAAAACATTAGTAAGCATTGTTTCTTCCTTACATCATCATGAGAATTATACTCTTAGCTCAAAAAATCAAAAGAAGAGGTATCAATATACTCCACAACCCTAGATTTACTCTCCTTCCTAAGGGAGGCTTTACCACTAAGGTATTTTCAACTTGGATTTTGGGCTTTCATATATTTCACAATCAAAGGCACAATGCACCAATGAATAGGAGTCACGTTGGGAGCCTTTCTACTTTCCCTTATTGAATTTTCTAGATAATCCAAAGAAAGAAGGGGAAGGAGACTAACAATCTATGTCTAAAATGGCTAAGAAAGACAAAATCATAACCATACATAGATTTATACCTTCCTTCCAACAAAACATACCTCATGAGGAATTTTTCCACTACAACCTAGATTGGTTTCAATGACATTCTTTTATATCTAGAACAAAACTTCACTAGTTTATCTGTTTTCACACCCTTGAAGAAATTTTAGAGAGCTTCTTCACCAACTTTCATGTATTTAAAAATCTCCCTTCCTTTATTTGATAGCCCCATAAAATGGGCCAATAAATCCTCATTGAGAGAGCATTCCCAACCAAAGATGAAAACATTCTTATTTTTCCGTCCTCTGGTAAAGGCCTTTGATACAATAAGGTCATGATCGTTTAAAATTTCCAAGGGGTTAAACCTCCCTCATTTAAATTGTTCTAGAAATGGGGCATCTTACAAACCCAATCATAATTTTTTGGATCTAATTTATTTTATTTTCCTCTCATCCCCCTTCTCACACTAATAAAACATCTAGCACCAAGATCTACCACCCTATTTATAGATAGTGGTCGATTCTCTGAGTAACCATAGAACCTAGAAAAAATTGTTAAACATTGCTTCTCATAGATATCAAAGGTGCCAAAATAAATCATTAAACAAATATATGAATTCCCCTCTCCTAGTTATTATTTCATGTTATGTTTCTTTCACTGCTAGGAATGTAATTATTAGTGATGAGTCCCTTATCTTATGTTGCGATGGAATTAAGATCATTCTAAATCTTGCTACCATTGTGCTTGTGATTTCATACTTAGCAAACACATATGTTACTTTTTTCCCTCCTTGTAGCACATGCCTAAAATGGACCTCCTCAAAAGTCTTTCCAAGCTTAAGGACATAATGTATGGATGTTTTGATTATCTAACTAGGAGTTTGAGAACCTTGAAGGTAATGTGTAATATTCAAGAATTACCTTCAACAATTAGTTTTTTAAATCCCATACCAGAGGCTATATGAATAGCTTTGAATGCAATTGTCGCTTCTACAAATTGATTCATTTGGTAAATAATGGGTATAGAAAATACAAAAAGGAATGACCTTTATCATCTCTAATAACCCCTCCACCCCTAGTAATTCTTGGGTTTCTCTTCAAGGCATTGCCAAAAGTTCCCTTAATACATCCCCTCAAAGGTGGGGTCCAAATGACTCCATCTTTGAATTTCATATTCTTAAATGGGGTTAAAATATCAAATTGAAGGTTCCAAGATTTGGCAATCATGAGGTTTGATTGAGAGACACCAATTTTGGAAGTATTTGACATATTTTTGGAGATCCTTGAAATACATTTTTTCTTAATAGTCATAATAATTATGTTAGAAACCCTTATCACATCCCCTTTTTCCCTAAAAATGTGATTATTTATCTTCTTTCACAAACCCCAAACAATATGGGGGAGGGTGATCCCATAATAGTGGTTTACAAATTTTGGCCAAACTGGACACTGAAATTATTATTCTTAACTAAATCTTCACATTCGGGCACCTATAGCAGCTAAACTATGAGGAATTTGAAGATGGTGCAAATTAGAGTCTCATCAAATTTTTTCTGTAAATTCTAAAAATATTTTTTTCAAAATTTTTGGAATCAAATTGCACTTCTTTTTCCATCTCCCATGAAAATAGATTTTTAAAACAACATTTTAAAAAGTGATGACACCGTATAACGATAACTTTTTTTCCATGAAGGATAAAATTCTAATTCTTTCAAATTTAGATTTGTAACTCTAATATCTAGTGCTTCCACTTGGTTAGATAGTTTTTATTGAATATTTTTTCCTTAATCAAGTTTCAAAGTAAAACGAATTACAATCTGACACATCGCGACTGTATAATGCGAACTTTTTTGTATATGTCAATTTTTTTTTTTTTTGTTGGATCAAGGACTTCAATATCTGGTGCACTCATATTTTTTCAATCTTTTTTTTGATAATCTTCTATTTTTCCACATGTGAAGAACAAAGAAATTCATTTTTGATGAAAAACCTATGTTTAATAAAACTTAAAAACAAATACATAACAAAACCAAAACATATTAAAATTATATTAATTGGATAGCTTGTTCTGAGGAATACCATAATCATTTGAAATAAATTTTAAATGAATTCATTTGATCCCCCAAAATATAAATCAAAAGTGATTTTTTATCAGCATTTTGATAGGTGTAAAGGAGACGCATTTATAGGTATGATTTAAAACTAGCGAGGTTCTATCCAAGGGGGTTTGATCTAAGGTGATTTGATCAAACCCTCTTCAATTGGAATCCTTAAAATGGAACTTTTTAAGGCTTAAATCATTATATTTTCTAAAAATATGTGATTTCAGCTAAAATTCGTTCCTCTCAGGAATTGTAAACCACTATTATGACAGCACCCAATCATAAGGGACCATCAAAACATAAGGAAAATTCAAAAGACAAAGAACTCTATTGGTCAATCATCCTTTGAATAGAGTTAGGAAAAACCCATTTGGAATTCCATCATAGAAACAAAATCTCTCAAATAACCCCTAAATTTTTTCACTCCACCAACAAGTAAAAAACACTCTCTTCATGAATTTTATAAAGACCACATCTATTAGGGAAAGAAAAATTGCTTTTAATTAGTTTATCAAGAGTTAGAATCTTATTTTAAATAAGGATCCAAAAGAAGATATTCACTTTGGGAATCAACGTGGGGGACCATACCTTAACCAAAAAGGGAGTAGGCAAGAACCATTTGGGGTAGAGAATCAAACAAGTTCATAATTCATGGGGAACAGAGGAATGTGAAACCAATAAATCAAGTTTTGCAACCTAGAGGTAGAAACATCCATATTAAAAGAAGGGAGTAAATAAGAAAGACACCTCTAAGAATCCCTCTTCACACTAATATAGCTAGCCACTTTTTCCACATATGTCTTAAAAAATAGCTTTTAAATGCCTCACCCAATCATATTCAAAGAGAGGAGTCTCCAAAATCTACATATCCTTTGAAAACTTAATAAAATTATCATTCTTTGATTTCCACTTTACACCTTTTTTTATTAATGCCTCTAATTATTCATAATATTTTCCAAATACGCAAGCCAAGGGGAAGATAAAAAACATCTAAGAACTTTTGCAAGTTCCTATGTTAAAAAATATATTTTCTCTTAGTGATATCATTCTAGTCATTATTCTGAGACAATAATTTTGAATCAATTTTGGTCATCAAAGAAAGATTGAAATCCTTAATCTTTTTAATTCCTAGGCCACCCTATGTTTTAGATTTACAAACCCCATCCCATGCCACCAATGGAAGTCTTTTTCTCTCCTCAATTCCTAACCAAAGAAATATTTCCTTGATCTTTTCAAACTTCATAGGGATTTTGGAAAGTCTCATTCCATAAATTTGGATCTTTTGTAAAGTAGCTTTAATCAACTAAATTTTCTCAACATGGATTAACAAAGTTTCTTTCCACCCAACCAAATTTTCTTGAAATATATCAATTAGCTCCATACAAAAGGACTCCAAAAATTTTCCATGAAAAGGGGCATCCCCAAGTATTTGGAAGAACCTTCACCCACTTGACATTGAAGAATTCAAGCAAGCTTAGTTTAACAAGTGGTTGAGGTGTTCATTAAATAAATCATACTCTTAGGAAGACTAATCTTTTGACTTGAAGTCATTTCATTATTTAGTATAATGGTTTTGAGTTCTCTCACTTATCTAATTGATGGTTCACATGTAATGATAGTATCATCCACAAACTATTGGTGTGAGGAGGGAGGTCAAATAAAGGTATGAAGAACACCCTTTAATCTCCCATAATTGATGGGCTTTAGGATATTTATTCCCAAAGCTTTTTCCATGATTAAAAATAAGAATGGAGAGAAGGGATCCACCTTTCTAATGCCCCTAGATATCAAAAATAGCCTTGAAGGAGAAATATTAATCAAGAAAAAAATTAGGAATAGAAGTCATTTTAAAGATTAGGTCTAAGAACTTAATTCCAAAACCAAATCTAGCCATTAATTTCAGTGGAAACTCTCATAACACCCTATCATAAGCTTTCATAAGATCTAGTTTAAGAAGAAGACGAAGTACTTTTTATTCACAAAAAACTAATCAAGGACCTAATGAATGGAGATAATGGAGTCCAATATTTTTCTACCTTGCACAAAGCTACTCTACTGCATGGAGATCAATTTGGGAAGAATAAATTGTATTTTGGTTGCCACAACCTTAAAAAATATTCTATAAATTGAGTTACAAAGGATACTAGTTCCTAAAATTATCAAAGGATTTAGCTCCAAACTTCTTAAGAATAAGAACAATAAAATTCAAATTTAGATCTTTCAAAACTCTTAATTGCTACCAAAAAAATCCTAGTCACAACAATCAAATTCTTGGCTATGATATCCCAATAAATTTGAAGGAATAAATAGGGGAACCATCAAGTCTTGGCACTTTATTTCCTCTAAAGGAGAAAACAACAACTTTAACCTCCTCATCCATCGATATTTTTCTTAACTTAGAGATATCTTCCTCACTTAAGAGCTTAGGAATCTCATATAAAATATCCTTTGAGCATCTAAATTAGTAGGAGTGTCAACATAGAGAATATCAATGAAAAATAATACCAAATACCTATAAATCTATATATCCTTAGTGATCCTGAAATCATCCATCTAAATTTTCCTAATTTTTTTGTCGATTTATACTTTAGGGTAGTGAGATGAAAGAACCTAGTATTTCAGTCTCCCTTCTTTAGCCAGGATTCCCTAGACCTTTGTCTCCAAAATCCATCTTCCTTGGATATGATAGATTAGATCTTAGATAAGAGGCCATTCTCCTAAGTTGAGAGGGAAGATTTTAGATCCTTTTTATAAAAAAAAAATCCTTTTGAATTGAGTCTAGCTTACATGTAACCTCATCTTTCCTCTTAAAGATATGTCCAAAATACCTTATGTTCCAACCCTAGATATTGGTTTTGATATTATAATTATTTTTAGATTTTTTATATAAATTAAAATCATTAACCACTGTGTTCTACCACTCAACAATCTTACTTTCCAAGTCAAGGTGCAAAGTCCACCACTTAACAATTTTTTTAATTGTGTATGTTGATACACTAAATATTATGTAGTGAGCTTAAAAAATTATCACAAAATATCTCAACGAAAAATATTATTCACATTAAAAACAATCTTTATAAGTATCATAGAAATTCAAATCAATTAAAAATAATGGGTAATTTCCTCTACATATTTGGATCTAATAATTCAAGAGGGTACCCATAATGTTATGCATTAAGTAAACTCTATAAACTTGATGGATTTATAAATAAATTGAACCTTATTATCTTTGGAAAACCCATTTTTATTGGGAAAGGTGTTGTACACCTTGCACATAAGAATATTTAATATTTTATAAATTTATGGTCTATCTCAAAGTGGAATGCCACACATTGGGTTACAATTTTTTTCTACGTGGTTGTTGTGTGCAACATTAGAATTGGATTTAATTTGGATGGAATATTGAAGAAATAAATTTAATATTGGGTTCATGGTTTAGTGAGTGCATGGATTAATGGGATCATATTTTAACATGGAAGGCACATTAGATACATGCATTTAAGTATTGTATCTTGTAAGAAATATTTTTAATGTAAGGTCACATGAGATAAGTCATCTTGGGAATTTGCATTAGAGAGATAATTTTATTTTCCCTTGAGTTGCTAATGACTCTTATTCTTAGAGTAAAAAATTGGCATCCTCCTAAAAATGTACTTGGGTACAATGTTTTGGTGTGAACGAAGATTACCACTATGTAGTTTCTCTTTTGGATCATTTTCAAACTTGTTAGTTAAGTTTTATCTAGGGAATTTAATTTTTATGTTTGAATTCATAAGATAAAGATACATTTTATAATTTTATGTTGTCCCATGTCTCAATATTATCTATATATACAAGGTTTTCTCATTATAAAGTAGTGTAATCAATCTTGTATGCACTGTATAATTTTAGCAATATAGCATAATCATTGTCACTCTCTTATGTGGAAGGCTATGTATGTTGCAAAAAATCCTTGTATCTTGTGAAGCCTTTTGGTTTCTCTTACATAGTACCAAATTTGTAGATCTACCACCCCCTTCTCATTTTTGGGAGATCTTTTCCAATAATTTGCACATGGTGCATCCTAGAGAAAAATAGATCTTAGTTGAGTCTAGAAGGCCCATACTTATATAGATCAACTATAAAATCATTAAGATTCAAACAAGTTTTAGAATTATCTTTCTTGAGGGCATCAACAAAATATTTACCCTAAAAATATGCATGTCTAGTATAATATGACCCATACTACTCTTACATGATCCTTGACATTAGGTATGTATCTTCAACTTCTTCAAACCATATTTATGGCATATTCATGCCTATGTTGTTAGAGTTATAGTTTTTATTATTGTCATTGTTTAAATTTTTGGCATAATTTCATTTGGTGGGGTACATGAGTGTCATATCAATATGGGCCCCAGCTATATCAATATTTGGTAGATTTTTTGGTAGGATAAGAACCCTTAGTCATGTGTGGCACAACCCCTGGTTCTTCCAAGTATTTGGAGTTAAAGTTACAACACCTAGTTAGTGCCCAACCAATGGTTGCTACTCTTGTTCCAAGACTCCGCCTACATTTTCCACCACTTTTTGCTAATATATAACTACTCCTTTGATTATGTTGCCCAACTATTTTCGTCCTAGATCTTCCACTAGAGTTGCACCCAACTAGTGGCACCACCATTTGGTCACCAAAATAGTGATAGGTTTTTCCCCATCCATAAAGGGATAGTTATTATGAAAGGAATACCTTTCACCCTTGAAGTCTATTATTTAACTCATTATAGGATTTGGAGAGGTATTTATTATCCCTTTGTAGCCATATACTTTATTTTTTAATATTTTGCACTAGGTACCTATTATTTTAGTTTAAATCTAGTTTTTATACTTTAATTTGTATTTTGGTAAAATTGCATATAAGTGGCCATCTTTTCTTACTCAAGGCAGGGAGAAAAGGGTTGATTACTTGATTTACAAGTGGGGTACACTAATTTTTTCTTTTATGCACTACTTTCTTTCTAAATCATGGATCAAACTTCAGTTCCCCTTCTTCCACCATATAACTATTATTAATGGAAATATAAAACAGATATTTAACTAAGACAACTAAGATTATACCAAATTCCTATGGGTATAAACGGTTAACATACATTTATTGCAAAAAGTAAAATTGGTATAATAGGTATGATGAATCATATGGAACATTGTACATGTCAATTTCTTTTGATCTTCACTTTCACATTGTCTTTAGCATATCACCCAATCCAATCTAGACTATATTAGAGGGTTTATTTGGGAAGCGTGATACGAGAGATTATTAGTTGGAGAATGAGCTAATTACTTTGAACCATACTAATTATTTACACCATCTAGGATTTATTTTCCAAGTTCAAATTATTGAGATTGTAATTGAAATAATTTGGTATTGAGAAACATGACTCCTAGATGATTTTTTCTATTCTTAAAAATATTGCTCATGATGATTTAGTTTTTCTTTCTACATTACATGTTACCAAGGATTCTCTTCGAACTACATAAACTATGCCTTTGCTTAATGATTTTCCCACCTCACTATCTAGGTAGTAGGCTAAGATCATGCAATTGTTTACATTGAAGTCTACAAATTCACACACTTTTATTGCTAATCAAAGTATAAAAGAATAAAAAACTTCAAACAACAAGGATAAGAAAATAAAAATATGGACAAGGAAGATAATGAGAGGAACAAAAATTTAAAGTAAACCCCAAGCTTCACTCTTCCAAAGAGGAATCATCTAAGAAGGAAAGACATAAATGTGCATATTACAAGAGACTTGGTCATGATGAACATGTTTGTTATGTAAAATCTATTGATAAGTTGAAGTATCTTCCAAAAAAAATATATATAAAATTGACTTCAACAATGTCAAGAGTTTCTTCTTATTTATCATCATCTTCACAATTAAAGAACATAAAGTGTAAGACACTACTTTTAGTTGTAGGTTTTTATTTATAGAGATGGATCCTTGATTCTAAAGCTTCACATCATATGGATTCATTATAAAGGGTACTCTCTTCATTTGATACTTGTTCTACGCCACATAACTTTAAGAATAACAATACATATAAGCATGCTTGTGTGAGAGGTTTTACAAACATGGGTGAGGGATCCTTAATACTTGTTCTACAAACTTGAAGAATAACAATACATATATGCATGTTTGTGTGAGAGGTTTTATAAACATGGGTGAGGGATCCTTAAATAATGTATTTTGTGTTTCTTCATTATCAACTAATATCCTTTATATGTACTAGATCACACATAGTAATACAAGGAAGAGTATTGAGTTTGTTAGGATAGGTTACATCAACCTTGCAATCCTAATTAATTTTTATATTTCTCCATGATCCTTGGAATGGGTACTTAGATGGCTAGGGTCATGTGTGATAAAAATATTTAATATTTATTTACCTATAAAAAAATTTAAAAAAAATTCTAGAGGTGGACAAATGTTTGATGATGGTTACAGAGCATATTGGCAAAATATTCCTTTTAGGCATCCACTTTAGGAGTGGAGTACAATGGGACATGCATGTCTACATGTTTACTGGGTCATCCCACAATATTTGGTCCCAAACTTGGGACATCAAATTTTTGAAAGTAGGGGGGATTTTTTTCAACTATCTTTGTTTGAAGATACTTCTTCAAATGAAGGTCCTTCATTAGAAGATTCTAGCATAGAGAAAACACCTTGATTGAAGGTGGAACTTCAAGTGAAGGTCCTCTTCATTCAAAGGTCTTGGTATATCAATAAAAATAATAAAATAATACCTTCAAGTGAAGATGACCTTCACTCGAATGTATTATTTTATTATTATTTTAAAAAGGTATATGAATTGCAAATCATCGTTTTCTAGTTCATTTTCTTGGCCCACCGCAAGAAAATTGACGAACATGAATTCTGCAAATCGATAGACGATGAAGACCACCCCCATTTTGACACAAGGATTCAAATGAAGGTATCCACAATGCAAACACAGTTAGCCAACCAACCTCTTCTGCAAGTATTTTCTACCATTTTGATAGGTATGCCCATTTTTGGCATGTAGTTTCTTCATTTTTATTTATGGCATGTAATTAAAACCCTAATTTATATGTATTTTGAAACCCTAGAATATATTTGTTGTTCTTTTAATTGAAACCCTAATTTGTGTGTTTTGAAACCCTAGAATATGAATATTAAAATCCTAAAACTTACGTGTATTTTAAAACCGTAGAATATGAATATTAAAACTCTAATTTTCATTGTTGTCATTAAAACCCTAAAATTTACATATATTTTGAAACCTAGAATATGAATATTGAAACCCTAAATTTTTAGTATTTTTATACCTTTAACCAATTCGACTTTCTAGATTATCAATCCAAGTCTTCTGGGCTATAGTATGTGTAGACACCTAAAAATTTTGAGATTTCAATTATTAACACCATTTATCTCTTAATTCACCTATTTCATATATTTAATTAAACAATGTCAATTGTTTAATTAAATTCATTTTTTTTCCTATTAATCAAATAATTAATTTTATTTGATTAATTTACCTTCACACTAATTTTCTTCTCTTTTGATTAAATAATGTCAAATTATTTAATTAAATGTCATAAATTGTCTTTGATTAAATAATTCAAGTAATTTTTTAATTAAAGTCTAATTCCCTCCACTTGCACAATTAAATAATTTCTAAATTGTTTTATTGGTTAATTTCCTCCAATCATTCAAAGAATGCTCTCAAGGAATATTTCCTTTTCAAATTCAAATTTATCCCTCCACATGGAAATATCTCCCACATTCTTCCTAAAATCAAGGGATTTGTTATTGTCTCAAGCAATTTGGACCTTTGATTAAAATCCTTGATCCATGTCATTATGCATTATCAACCCTTGATATGATATTTGATCCATGTCTTCATCTCCTATCCAATTTCACCCATTGATTAGATAATTCAATCTCAACCATTAATTCATTCCAAAAGTCTATAAATACTTCTCATTTTACATGAGAATACATTCACTACCATTTGAGCAACCAAACTCTACCCAATTTCATACTTGAGATTTGAGCATTTTGTGAATCAATCTCACCATTACCATCAATTCATCAAGCTTTTGGATAATCAACCATGGATTAGGCTTCAATTGAGCACTCCACATCCAATTCAACACTAATACCCTAATGGGATGAAGGTTTGTATTGCTAATTAGGTGTTCATTTACATTAATTTGAGACTTTATGCTTCTAATTGAACCTTGTGTAGTAATTGTTAGACAATCTCATTGAATATGACTTAACTTGATCATTTTCTTGTTAGTTTAGTTCAATTCTTTAGTATTTGATCATGTTATCTAACCATGTTACATTTTGGCACACTTGGTGGGACCCACGTCCCCGTCTAACTTGTTTTGTTTGAATTTTGTTAGATATTGCGGGTTCTAGAAGTAGAGCGACACCTTTGCAAATAAGAAAAGCAACACTTTTACAAATAGTGATGCCTTTGCAAATTAAAGGCCAACACCTTTTCAAATACCAATGCCTTTGTTTCTAATAGTTGTTTTTTTTATAGGTGACAGGTCAACGCCTCTTCTTATAGCAACGCTTTTGAAAAATATTGATGCCTCTACAAAAAAGCCAGATCGACACCTTTGTCAAACATAGAGATGCTTTTGTCTGAGAGAGTGACACCTTTACATTGATAGAGCAGTGTATTTGAAAGTATAATAGTCAACTTAGTTTTAGGGTTTCATTTCAACTTGATTCTTATCTAACCCTAACTGTTTTATGTTGTTTGTTCTTTATTTCTTAAGACTAATCCTTTACAGGAAGCTTGGCTTGGAGGAGTTGGAATTTAAAGTGATTTTGATCACTATGGCTCTTGGAATCTAATTATGATTTTGATCAATATGATATTTAGTTTAGAAACATTTAACTTTGGTGTTGTTAAAATGAACGTACATCTTTCTTTGGGCTTAAAATGAACAAATGATTTTCATCTTTATTTTGGGCTTAAAATGAACATGTAATTTACACTTGTCTTTTGGGTTTAAAATGAACAACCCAATCTACACATTTCCTTTAGGCTTAAAATGAACCAAAAACTAACATTTTGGTGCACCTAAAATTGAGTCTCAAATTGCTCAGGCCTCTTGTGTGTATGGTCCAATGAATGATGGGGATGGACTAGAGCAGTCATTGAAAATTTGCACGATCAATTCTTCTTACCACGAGAACAAAAAGAGAAAATCATAATATAGTACAATCAACTTTGAGATATGGTAAGTGTAAGGCTTACCTCTTTAACTAAATTTTTGGCCAATGTGGAGAAGGTTGTGCAAAAGACAATAGTGCCCAACTCTCTAGAAGAAGAAGAAGATTTATATGTTCAATTTGAAAACCAGAGTTACATGCTTGCCTTCACCAAAAAAGATTGGGAGGTTGCCATGAAGGATTGGGAGGGACACCTTGCAAAATTAAAAGTATCATATTAGGGTATATTACCCTCATCGAGTTAAGGTTTGTACTTCTTTTGAATTGTATAGTCAATTATTGATATCAATGTACATATGTCAAAGGGGGAATGAAGCAGAGAAGTTTGTTGCCATCTTGATGACAAAGGGGGATATTGTTGGAAACATGAGCATGATTATGTATGTTGTTTTCATTGATGGAAACCCATTATAGAAGTGATGATTTATTAGTATGTATATAGTTCAAAGAAAACCAAGTGTTTTTGGGAAATTGGCTAAGTGTTTGACTGAGATAGTGATGTAACCGAGCATCAGTTTTGTGGTTCGTATTGCTCCACACTACAATATATTTTCATGTGGTTTTGAGGTGATAATTGTACATGTTGAAGGAGTCTATATCCAAATTTTTAGGGTTTTATGTGTTCCGCAATAGAAGATACTGATGATAGAGTATCAGGCTAAGCAGAGACATAGTTACAGTTGTAGAGTTCATGTTGAAATGCTCCGCATTCCACCTATATGATCATTTTACTTTATGGATTTGGGGAAGTGTTTGAAGATGTCAGATGTGTGTGCACTTTGAGTTTTAGGTGGTTTGGTGGTCCACATGTCAAGTTATGGATGAAAATTTGGTTCATTAAGTTTTTGCTTCACCAATTTTGTTATGTGGTGTCGACCTAAGGGTTTTGGGGTCATGCAAGACTAAATTATGTATGGAGTGCAATCATAGGAGTATCTATGGGTCATGCCAATCTATCTTGGTGAAGAACACACTTTGGTTACCTCTACAAGGTATGTATGATGGAGTTTTGAGTCAACAAGTTATTGTCTCTCACGTTTCATCTAATTAGGTTGGCCTAATTGATGATATGATTGTTTGTAGAATATATACATATATATATATATAGAAGGTCAATTCAGTGTGTGTAGCATTAGATAAGAGAAGAGAGGTGTGTAGCGAAGTAGTGGTGATCTTGTGACTGTGAGGAGTGAAGTGTGTTAAGTCAATTTTCTTAGCCTAACTAGAACTGTATCTTCAACATATAGTAGGTGCATTGTAAGTAGTTCAAATTTTGGCAGTGAGCCATCCTTTTGTTTATCTTTTCTAATTCTAGAAGAAGCGATCTTCCTTGGGTAGTGATTCCTCCTATTTTTTGAGTAGTGAGTCCTCTGGGAAATGATCCCCTCGGGTTGTGAGCCTCCTATAATCTATTGTAACTGGTTATGATATATTGTGAGCTAATCCTCATCATGGTTTTTTATCTTTCAAGGGTTTTCCACGTAAATCTAGTGTTCTTGTGTTGAGTGTGTTGGCATTACAATTCACAACTCTAGAGTGTGTATTGGCAATGAACAACTATGCACAGTGTGTAATGACTGCTCTTCAAATTAGGAGGGGAAGCTCCCTCTTTTGCTAATATGCATGAAAAAGTAAATGTTCTAAATCATATATTTTTTACTCAACTGGAAGAGGCACAAGGTTAAGAAAACCAATACATTGCAGCTAAGTATTTTCTCTAGTTTTACATATCTTAACTACAACTATGATATAAGAGGGATTCATTGCACGTGGGTCCCTTTATTCTCAAGAGATCACTAGGAAACAAACTGCCCTTATACACCTCAACATAAGAAAGTAAATGAAAAGGTAGAAAAAGTATACCTCAAGCTGTGTTTTAGAGAAAGTTATTTCAGATCATGAGAGAGTGAAACCCCGAGATTTCTACCCTAGATGAGCGAGCTCTTGGCCAAAAGATATCAGCGCGCTTTCAGGACACCAACGCGACACATTGGCATCCTAAGCAATAGAGGGCTCAGGAGCTCAAGTGAATAGAACCAGGTTCCACTTCTAAGCTTAGGTTTGGAATGTACTAAGCAAAATAAATGAACAAGAAGACAAAAGCTTGGAATAAACACAAGGGGACTTGGAGAAAGCTTACCTTTTACAGAACATTCAACTCTTCACTCCAAGCTCCACTTTGCACCTACACACAAAAGATCAAGGGGAAAAGGTTGGGGTTGTATAGGGGCCTACCTCAGTCAGACCCCCGTTTTGGTATTCCCACCTCCATGAACAACCAAGTTTGAAAGGATTGTAAATGAAGTAAACTAAGTGTGTGGTGAAAGCAAAACCCGCTTAGGAGTAGAACCTGCACCATGATATAGTAAAGGAACAAGGGAGGAAAGTGAAAGAGAGAGAGAGCGTTACCCACGGGTCTAGACCCTCTTTGGAGCACACAAATGCACCGTTGAGTGCTTGCTTGAGAGCTATTGCTACTGGAGGGACCTCAGTCTAGCATGGCTTCGCTTGTGAGAGTGCTACTATCAAAGATGAAGAGAACTCAAGACTGGAGCAAGTAACAATAGAGCTTGAATTTATGACTTCCAACCCCAAATGAGAGAATGAAAGGGGTTTTTAATTCATGCAAGGGAAGCAAAGAGTTGTTACATCTGAAACCCAACTGCTAGGACATGTGTTAGAAGAGATTCCAGATTCCCTGTTTCAAACTCAAAAAACTACCAGGATGTTAGCGCGTTGCATAGATGTTTATGCACCACACACACATCCAGAGCCTAGATTTTTGAGAAATGTGTCATCAAGCTTTTGTTGCTCTGCCACATGTCCACATGGAGTCAGAATCACGAAATTCCAACTCATGGTATTTTTGTCATTAATGCTCTAAGGTGTCATAAATGCTAGGCAAAAATGCAAAAATGTGGAATTGCCCCTAGGTGCAATTTTGCGACATTACATTTTCCCCCCACTTTAGTGGGCTCGATTTTGGAAAAAATTAGCCTCACTAAAGTAGAGAAGAAAAATTTCACCCAAATTTTGAATTTTACATAATTACATGCAAAGAAAAAGGACCACAAAGTCCACCGAAGTCAAGCTAACCAGTACCGAAGGTTCCCCGACATCTGAGGTCAACAAGCAATGACAAAATAGTTGTGGAAAATCATTTAAGACTTCAACCTACAAAACTCAAATTTTGGGTCAACCTCAAAAAATCGAAAGAAGTTACTATGGAGAGAAGAATGATCAAGAAAAAGCCATCGATTCAGAGGAAAAATATGATCAAGAGGTGACTATATTCCCCCTCCCGAGTTTGTCCTCGGCTTAGTGGGGTAAATTTAGGAGAAACCAAGGAGCCAAAAACTCAAGGAAAAATGGGCCCTAGGGGGCCTATATATACCTAGGTGGGCCCCTAGAAGGGTCATTTTCACTATTCACTGTGAGCAAATTGTTGACTTTTGTGAGAGAAAAGTCAGCAAAATTCCTAGCAGGAGGGAGTATGAGGTGCCAAGGTTGGAGCAGCTATGCGAGGACATCACCGAGGGCCATGAGGTGGACCAGGTAGGCCTCTAAGCCTCATTTTTTGTGAATTTTAGCTTATTTTTAGCACTTTTCTAGTCGGCGATGTGCGCAGGCGTCTTTTTCTGCACTCGCGTCCAAAAAATGCGCTCTTGTCCATAGTCTACGCTGAGGTCCTGAGTCCATGCTATCCTCTCGGGGATGCGTTGGTGTCCTCGAGGCGATTATGGCGATCAGGGATGCATGCGCAACGTGCAAACATCTACACGGTGCACATAGGTCTTAAGTAATTTTTTGTTTTCATAATGAGATTCGATGTTCTGACTTAAAAATTTTCACCTTTTGTAGGAGTACTCAGAGATTCATGAGCATCTGGGAGGGAAAGCATACCAACTTGTTCGCGAGTAGAAGGACTGTCTAACAAATGACGAGATGAGATACCACGAGAGGATTCTTATAGCCCCGATGGAGCGATGGGATGCCACTACGTCAGTTTTCCAGCTACCTTATGGGGAGATGACCATCACGCTCAAGGACATTTATCGGATCCTCAGACTGCCCATCTGCGAATGACAGGTGGCTCTAGTCAATACCTAATTAGCATGGGAGCAAAAGGAGGGCACCCTCTGTGCTTAGGGAGGATAGACAGCGGCGACAACACGAGCCACATATATATGCACTAGTATGACCAGGTGAGGACCACTGCACCATTGTTGTGCCAAATTATGGTCATGACTATGGCATTTTGGATCACAATAGATGGGCGAGGCTCGCACCTGCATGGGGGCCTCGTCCATACTATTAGAGAGATGGTTGAGCATCGCACGGTTTTTTCCTAGGGGCGTGGCATGTTGGCAAACCTTTACTAGGAGTTGGGCCAATATGTTCACTATGAGTATCGTAGCCTTATTGCATGCACACTTTTGTA
>VDFB02282520.1:0-26270 GCA_007258455.2 Sequoia sempervirens | reverse complement strand
GAGTTCTTCCTCCCATAAAATCTTGAGGCACAGATTCTTCAAACTTTTCAACAACAATCCATATTGATCTCTCTTAACAGATGGCTCCATCAAGTTGTCTGATGACCCTCAGAAGGGTATAATTCGGATCACAGCCTCAAGTTCTCATTGGAAAACCATCCATATTGAACTCTATACCAAACCCCTTACTTGTATCCAAAAATCAAACTTCACAATAAATGCATTCTTCAAATATCTCATCAATAACAAGGAAAAAAAAGAAACTAAATCCAAAAATGCTTCTCATGCAAAGCATCATCTCAAAGCGAGAAGCTAACTTGAGATGATAGAAATTCCTCCATCCTCCAATGCCACCAACCTCCAATAGATCTTTCTATTCATTATCAATTTGATGTCTTGGATGAGTCTTTGGAGGCCTCATCATATGTTTTTTTTAGCTTTCCTGCTAGTTCCTTGATCTTGCAATGTACTAAAGGAAACTTGATGTTAGGATCATGAAATTTCCTTATGTTCTCACACTTGCAAATATTTTGAATGTAATATTGTTGCATCCTCTAATGAGAATCCATCTCATCATATATGGTGTCTCGATACTCCTTGTACATGTTATGATAGCTAGTTCTAATCTGATAATGAAACCATATACCATAATTCTTGATTATTGTTGGATTTGTTTCAGAAATAACAATCATTTGTCCATTACTCTTATTCACCTTCCAATTAACCTTAGATAATTATTTGATTCATAGCTTAGGTGGATCTCTAATATGGGATTCACTAACCCCTTGCAAGAATAAATAAAACTATGAAAGAATGTTTTCTTTTTAGTTTTCTACTCCTGCTGTTTTTCCTCATGACCAATCTATATGAGGAATAAATTAAATTTGATACTTCTCAGCTAAATATGAAAATTGTAAAATGAAAAGTCACCTTTTGTATTAATAATTTTATTAAAAATGTTGCTAAATACAAAACCTAAAAACCCTATTCCACATTTCCTTGTGATTTCTTAACTCCAAATATAAGTGGAGACTTGAGAGGCTCTGGTGTGTGAAATTGCTCCAATTTGGAGATAGTCCTTGCTACCTTTTCATTCTCTTCTTTATTTAGCATGGCACCTCTATTTGTTCCTTCCACCTATAAAAATACTCACTTCCTTATTTTTTTTACTTCCTACAATAAACAAAAATGTGCCACAATTGTTTAAAGGCTTGTATGGAATTTAATTAAGAAAATGTATTTGAAAAGAATTTTGATATATGCATAAAACATAAAGTTTCTTTAAGACATGGTTTTATGATGATAGGGGTAAAGAATGAGATACCATTTAAAGAAGAGAGTCTACAAGTATTTTTGCACTATTTTTTAGTCTCCTATGTTATAGTAGAAGATGCTTTGAGTTTAAACACACATGTTGTAGATGTTCTAAATTGAGAATACAACTAAAACCAAGTGTGTGTTTGGAATTATTCTTCCAAATACATAGGACATTTCTTGTGAAGTATAAGGAGGAAGGATGCAAACTTTGGTTAGGATATTAATTTGTAGAGAATGATGGCATGCAAAGTACCAAGGAAGTTGACATACTCATACATATAAACTATAGAATCTAGAAAAGCAATACATCTTAATTATAGAATATCTCACAATAAAATAAGAAATGGAAATTTCAATCCCAAGGATAAAAAAATCATACATATAAATTCTAGAAAGTTTCTTTGTATTAAAAAACTCAATCTAAAAACACAAATTTCTTTTGATGTTGTGTTTAGTAAAATCTAAAATTTTAACAATTTATTTGGCTGCAACCATGACATAGAGTAGCAAAGTGTGTTCTATGAAGTATGGAAAATATTAACAAGATATATCAAGAAACACACCTTGTTGAGAAGAAAGTGCAACAATGCCTCCAACTTTTCAAGTAGTAAAATGCTAGTCTCTACGATTTAAATTCTAGTAAGTTTTGCACAAAATATCACATACAAAAGAATATATATAATATGCAGATAATATATAATACAAAAGAATGTGTTGGTGAAAGAGATGTATGTGAGTGGGAAGAAGTAGATGGGATTGAATGTATGTAGGAAAGGAGCAATTTTTATCATCCAAGTTTGATGTAAAGAAACTGGTAGATCATCACACAAGGCACCAATAGAAGAGAAGATATCTACAATGATGATTATTTCCAATTTAAAGCCTTATATGGTACCTCACATTTCCCTGTCATAGAGTTATGACAATAGGTAGAAAACCCAATGTTGGCATACTAAATTCTGCTAATGAGATATTGCGAGTGGGGTGGCCAAGATCAGCCAAAGTATCTTGCATTTCTTTGTTGAAAATCTAAATCAATTCAAAGAAAAATTATATGAATACATCTCAAGGGAATTCCTTCAATGTAAAAAATAAAATGAAGAAAACAAGTAAATAAATATGTCGCCCCTAGGGATCTTAGAAGATTCTTAAGCTAACGTTATATTCCTTGTGTTGATATCTTCTCCTTTTAGGTTATGGTGATTCTTAATCAAAGGAAATTTATTAATCTCATGTAGATTTCAAGGAGTGAGAAACCAAAATCGAGGGTAGACAATGAGAAAGATTTAATATTAATAAGAAATTCAGTTTGGTCTAAGTGTATATCTTGGGGTGAAAACTTGCGAAAGGTGTCATGACTATATGCACAAGGGTTGTAGGTAGTGAGGTGAGTGTGGATACCTAAAAAAATTAATTGAAACTCCTATAAGAACTCTACAATAAAAACTACTACAACAGTGTGCTATAGGAACTGTGCAGGATGTCAAGGCTATGCAGGCTACTATAGGAATTGTGTAGATTTCTACAACTTTAATTTTATAAAATTTGTAGATGCCAAATCTATAAATCGTTAGTATTTTAAAACCAAGCTAATAATCAAGCATCCATATGAAATAATAAATCATGTTTCTAAATGCAAACAAATTACAAGATAAACTAAAGCATATAAAACTTGAAATAAACCCTATTTCATATTGAATTGGTGCTATTGTAGAAAATAGCCCTTTCCCAATCCTTGATAGATATGCTAAATGATAAAATGCTTTGAAGATGGAGTAAGATGGGAAAAATCAGTTCTCAAATGAAGAGAGTGACTTTGCATAGGATTTGTGGAGTTGTGGAGGATTTGATAAAAGATGAAGCCTCTCATTTATAGATTTTCTAATGAAAAGAGTGCTCAAGAGGGGACAATGTGGGACTAAAAACAATGCAATGAAAAGAGGCCACTTGTCAACTTGTGAGTGGGTGAGGAATGTGCAATATTTGGGAAATGTGCCCAAGAGGGGGAAATTCAAATTTGAATTTGTGAGTAGACGTTGAGTTTGACTTGTGCAAGGGACATGTAAGAGCCATGTAAGAGCTCATAAATGACTTGATGGTAAGAGCCATGTAAGAGCTCATAAATGACTTGATGGATGTACATGTCCACTTGTTTTTGAATTCAAATTTGAGGGAATATTCATCAAAGATGCCATGTTGATGGAAAATGCTGATTTTAATAAATCAATAGATTGATTTATTGGTGCAAGTGGGAATATCTAGAGGATGTGATGGGCGGTTAGGTTAGGCTAATTAGGATTAGATTAGCTTAATGATGATTAGGATGAGTTTGACCTTTTTGGCTTGAATATTTGATTTATTTAAATCAGAAAAGGATGGAAGGTCATTTCAAATTTAATTAAATAAAATTCTTGATTTATTTAATTAAAAGGAGGGTGATGTTTAGAATCAAATTGATTTATTTAATTTAAACTGATGACTTTAGGAGATTGATAAATAAACTTGATTTATTTTTTGAATGGATGAATATGACCTAATTGAATGCAATCTGCCAATTTTGTGTGTCTATATTTCTCCCCTCTTTGAAGCAATGTACTTGTTGCATTGGTTCAAAGAATAAACTTGCAGTGATCAAAGTTCAAAAATTTTCTATTTTTTTTCAGATGCCCCAGTGGAAAGAAGTATACTGCTACATTGCCCTCTCGAGAGATCAAGCAAAAAGATTCGATTTGAGGGTCGATCTCATGATAAAGAAGTTCAAAATGGATGGTTATGGATGATGATGCAAAGGAGATGGTTTTAAGATGCTTAGAGTAACCAATCTATGTTATCCTAAACAACTTAAATGGTGATATAATGTGATGATGGATGAGATGGATGATGCGATATGCTATGATTATACAAATGTATGTTTTATGTAGATGCTTAGACTAGCAGATCTATATTATGATGATGATGCAAATACAATGCATGTGAAATGATCGATGTTTCCTATTATGTATGATATGAATGATATGTGGTATGCTGATGGTTTTGTGGATGCGGGATGGATAAATGATCAATGCATGATGGATGCATTGGTGATGATGATAAACTACTCCTGATGTGATGTTAGTGTGGAAGTAAGAAATGATATGATGACAAGAGGATCCAACAAGTCCATGATTTGACGAGACTTTATTAGAGATGATGATGATGATAGATGATGATTTTCTTATCAAGGATTGGGATTTTAAAAGGGATACTTACCTTATGTTTGATTACACATGTAGATACGGTGCATCAAGGTATAAAGAACCAGGATGGTGTTGTACCTAGTGCGATGGACTTTGACTTGACAAACAGATTGGAGTATTCTTGTTCATACTTGACATACGAAAACCTTGCTAGGACATTCCTAACAAAGCAAGTATTTGCCAAGTTATTTTACAAGAACATCCAACAAGCACAATAGACAAAAGATAATGATCATTGCCCCATTCCTATCTCTCAAAATCCTTCATTCAGATATCATCGAGAGGTCCTCAAAAAGAAAAGATCAAGTACAAAAAAAGTCAATATTCTTCATACCTTTAGCCAAAGGGATTTGTTTTTGATAGGATAAGAATCCAAGGTGATATCCAATATGATGCCCATTGTCAGAATGATATATCCTAGGACATGCATTGTATAGGATGATGATGGGTTGATAAGTTGATTGATAGGATATTGATATAAAGTTGATTGACATGTCTGAAAATGATCAAGAGTTTGATTTTTTTTAAAGGTTTCTCGTTTGCTTTTGATTTTACGATTTGAAGCTTGCTTTTGCTGATTGTTGTGATTGTTTATGTTTGTTTTTCCAAAGGATGAAGGTGATGATCATTTTATTATGGATGATTGATTATTTCAAGTGAAAGCGAGATGAGATAGATGGATTTGTTCAAATATTTATATTGTTTGATGTTTTGAAATGTTTTGAGGTTGTTTTTGGTGTTTTTGAGATTTTCAAATGTTTTGATTTTTGATTTTTCAATCTTTTTGGGATTTTCTGAGATTTTATGAATGTTTTTGGATTTTGCATTTTTTTTGGATTTTTTGGATTTGATGTTTTGGATATTTTTGGATTTTGTGTCTTGGGGGCTGATCAAAGTTTTGCATTGCCTACGTTTAAGCTCAGAGATGACATAGTTCAAATTCCAATGTTTTTGACGTTTTTTGATTTTTTGAATGTTTTTGGATTTTTTTGAGATTTTATGGATGTTTTTGGATTTTTTGCGTGATTTTGATGATTTGGATATGGAAATGTGTGACGATATTAGTGTTCTATTTGGGGATTTTGCTAAAAACCAAGATAAGGTTGATTGATCAGATCGATGGATTGATGATGACGATAACATTGTTGAGGATACACAACAATGCAAGGATTTGATTGATCAGAATTGATGATGATAACATTGTTGGGGATGCACAAAAATGCAATGATTGATGATGATAATATTGTTGAAGATGCACAACAATGCAAGGATAGTGTTAAGCAACACAATGATATCCTGAGATGATTTTTTGATTGGATTTGATTGATTATGATTGATGAAGCTTGATTTTGGAACAAAAGTTGTTCAAATGATTTGATGTGATGTTTGAAGGGTGCGTTAGATGCGACTGATATTGATTGTTTGGATCGATGTTCCATTGAAAGATGAAGACTGATAAGGAATGTCTTCTCATCAAAATATTCCATGGGCTAGTGACTTGGAATTTGGATCGCAAATGCTTGACCAATTTGATATTATGTTTGCCAATGTTTAGATCGCCACATAAGTTGGAGGATATAGTTCAAGATTTATTCCCAAAGCATGATGTAAATATTTTCTCCCAGTGTCTAGAAGTGTATGGAATGTTATGGATGGATGCTTGGATAAGTGTATGGATGGATGCTTCGAAATCATGCAAAGGATGCCAAGGATTATCTTGTGATAAGATACAATGTTTAGATAAAGAATGCTCATTTGGATAATGCTTCATGGCTCAGATAATGCTGGATGGGATAGGATCAATTAAAATTACCCATGTCAAGATGTTTACCATAAGCAAGCATAAAGTGTGCCCCAAACTTTCATCAAGATCAACATAACTTGGATGATGGACACAAATGGATGAAAATGGATTGGATCAATGATCTATGGATGAAAGGATTTATTATGGACAAGATGGATAGAATGCTCGATTTATTACAGATGGGATGAGATGCTTTCTCCTAAAATGGTGCATGTAGATGCTCGATTCTACACATGACGCCCGTTTTCTAGGTTTTCATCATGGTCTTGCACAAAGCACCACCCATGCGGTTTTCACTAGAGGACGATTTTTTCTCTTTACTATTTTCAATCCTTTTTCTGATTTTTTTGGATTTTCATATTTTTTGCTTTTTTTGATGTTTTTTAAGATTCAGCTCATGTTCTGAATCACAAGGTGTTGTTGATGTAGATATTTTGTCACCAATGCCATCCCGATATCTGCTGAAAAGTTTCGCTTTACTAGATACGCGATACGCCCGGATGCAGCACGATTTACGTCGCATGGTTTATTGATGCTCCGGGAGTTAACTCTGCAATCTCACAATATTTTGTCGCAAAAGAATTCGCCGAAATCGCCATGATGAAGGTCACTTCAATGCATGGTCCGGTAAAATTGGATATCATGCATGGAGGCATGGATGGAGTGTGTTGGGGATAGAAGATGATGGATTGGTCATGGTTTGGAACCTTTGACTCTCCAAACTTGGGAAGATGAGCAATGATGGGTGAATCTGAAAGTGTGTGGTGCTTTCAACTTCCGCCCACGATATAAGTACATCTAAGTCATACGAAGCCAGCCTGTGCTCTCCTTTCATGGGCGTCTTGATGGATACTTTCCTTTTTATTTTTCCCATAGTTTCTTTGGTAGTGGATTTTGATAGGGATGATCTTTCTTTAGCCATTTTTTGGTATCCATTTGTATATGATTTATCCATTATGCTTCTTAGCTTCTCTTTCTTTGATAACATTCTTTGTACTTTGATTCAATTATTTCTTTTGACATTGGTCCCAATTCGTGGATAGGGTGATGTGTGGATGAAGATTCGTGACGTGGCTGGTTGTAGTATTGACACTAGTTTCATTATAAGGACTCTTTGTGCTCCCTATGTTGACATTTTCTTGAGATGAAGTTTCCCCCAACATGGTGGAAGTAGTTCCTTCATGCTTTGATTCTACCTGTTCTAAGATGTCTTGTTCAGTAAACATGCTCTGACAAACAACCACTATAGGTGACATTGTTTCAATTTTCCACTCTACTAACACTAGATTATACTGTTCTGTCTAACTTGTTTCCTTGAGTGGATAATGTTGGATATCTTTATTCATGATGTCCTTAGTCTAAATTTGTGATATATCTGATACTGTTGTTGACAACTCTGTTTGACTGTATGAATTAATAACCTGCTCTTTTTGTGTAACAATGTGAGGAATAAAGAGATCCTGTTCTGAATGAAGACCATCTATGTGTCCATTCATAGAAATAATCTCATGGGTAGATGGACAAGTATGTGCATCTTGCATAGATAGGAGGGTGTCCATTAGATCATTATAGTATCTTGAAGATACAAATTCTTGATCTTGAATGATTTCGAAGTTGCTTTCAACATGCTTTGGATCAAGTTCTTGACATGGGTTAGTTTCAAAGGATGGATTGCTTACAAAGGGTTCTTGGATGTCATCATTAGACATGGTAAGTGGTTCAATATCCTCAAGTGTCGAGTTCAAGGTTCTTTCATTATCTATAACCATGAGGTCAAAGGGGTTCAACATGTCTTGGAAAGGACCATTGCTAAACCTTAGTGAAAGATGTTGACCATGCTTTGGGATAAATTCTTGAGATATGTCCTCTAACTCATAAGCAAATTTAGAGACATTTTTGACATGATCATTGGCAAACGGATTGTGCATTATGTCAATAGGATAAAATAATCCTAACACTCCTTGAAATAGATCACTAAAAAGTGGCTCTTGATGTATGGTGAGTTAATCATCGGATGGGGTGGAAACATCTTCAAGGTGCTCATCGATGGAGAGACCTTGATCATTGTTTTCAACAATTGTGGTGGAGGGATTTCCAATGTCTTTGAGCATAGTGTCAAATGATGTTGACGTTTCTTGAATTGGATCATTAGTGGGTATTGTTGGTGGATTTTGATCATGATTGAAAAGTGACTCTTGACATATGTTGATTTGATCTTTAGACAAGATAGAAACATCTTCAATGTGCTCTTTGATGGATAGATATTGAACATTGTCCCCAATAGTTATCATTTTTCGTGTTTGTCCTTGTGTTTTTTGGGTAGCTTGAGAGGCTTGGGAAGCTTGAGAGGCTTGTTGCAATTGTTGAGCTCGTGTTGCTTGTTGTGTGGCAAGATATTGTTGGATGGATTTTTCTTAGGCCTTGTGAACTTTTAGTGCAATCTTATATTGCCTTGCTACATTTGGTTTTGGTGGTAGTGGTGGCGGATTCAGAATCATGTTGGATGTAGTGACAAGTCGTTAAGATACACTTGGAGCGATCATGGTAGTGAGGGGTGGAGATATGATGTGTGTGATAGGGGTGGTTGGAATGATTGAAGGGATAGTGATGGTTGGAATGACCGAGGTGATAGGTCCTTGGGAGACCACATTTTGATTTGTTGTGATTGATGTTGTCATTTGTTTACATACCATATTTTGGTGCTATGTCAATGGTATATTCAAAGGATTTGATGTGATGGCTTGATTGGTGTTAGGTGGATTGATTTGGATGGAGTGATTGGTGCTAGGTAAAGGGGGAAGCCCTAAACCAAGGAATGATGTTGATATGGGTAATGGTGGTGGAGATGTCTCTTGGTGCAATGACTCAACTATTTTGGTAAGTATAGCAATTTGATCTCACCAAATTTGATCTTGATTTTGATCTTGACTCCATTGATATAGTTGATTTGGTTTTTTTTCAAGTAGATTTGGGGTGCATACTTGTGGTTTTTGAATGGGATCATGGAAAATTTGATTTTGGACAATGTTCTAATTTGGGATGGTGTTTAGATTTGGCATGATAGATTGAAATTGAACATTGTTGATATTGGGAATCACATTGCCTTGATTTAGGTAACTTTGATTTTGCATGGTGTCACCTTGTCTTGGGGTCGTTAACATCTTGTTTGGATTTTGAACAATATTCGTATGATTTGCAACCATATTTATCCCAAAGATTGTTGGATTCATGTTTCGAAAACTTGTACTAGGTACATTCTCGTTGTTCATTTGAAGGCTCATGCATTGATTGTTTAGTTGGAAAACTTGTAGGTTTGGATTTAGATCTACCATCAGGAAATGTGTTCCAATTTTTTATTCGGAAATACTCATACTTGTTGTTCCATTGACATTTGTAGAAGGTAATCATCCCATGTATGGATTGTATGAGTGGGAGTTTCGACAATCAATCGACATTGTAAGGCTTCAAAAATTCAATTGATTTGGATTGCTCATGATGTATGGATCAAGTTTGTATTCCATGTTCTTCTTGTGTTTTGACCTTGTTTGCAAAAGTGACCTCTAAGATTCTTAGGACTAATGACAAGATGAGAGGTGTAAAGGATATGTGTGTTGAACGTTTAGGGACCTTGGATCAATGCTAGACTTAGGGTTTGATTTTGATTGGTTTGATTGGATAATGAAATTGTAAACCCTAAGATGTTAGACATGGTCTTTAGGATGATTTTTTTCAAAGGATTACTAATTCAATTAAATGTATGAGAAAGGATGCATTCCCATACACCTAACTAAACAAGGTTATTTTAATTTTGATGATTTACCCAAGTCTAGAATGATGTTTCCAAAGCTCTAAAGTTATTTGGTTGGATGGGATGATAAATGTTTGGATGAATGAAGTGTTTGATTTGATCCTAAGAGACTTAGAGAGACTTTTTTTACGAGACCAAGATAGTGAAGAACATGCCTTTCTCTAAGAGTAATTCAAAATCAAAAGATCAATGTTTTCATGAAAACCATACGACCAAAAGATGCCAAGAACATATGTGGGGTCCAATTGATTTAATCTTTTCTTAATGGAACATTTTTACCACAAACATGCTCTTGATTAGATTTTGAATCTAGATGTCTAATGTCTCAACTTTCCCCTTATCCCACAAAGTGTACTATGTGGAAACCAAGGAAATTTAAGGCAAGAGTTACCTATTGTTGACCTTAGTAGGAGCAAATTGAGATAAGATCCAAATGCTTAGAATCCTATAAGGATACAAATACCAAGGGCAAGCAATAACATGTGAATTTCTTCAAGGATATTTTCTTCTCCTAAAGGGTTTGAGATTTGATGTTCATGTTCAATGTTGGTTTTCCAATGTTTTCGATCAAAGCACTATGTTTTCAAACCACAAGCAATATGACGTCCTAGCTCAATTGGTACACTTTTCTTAGTGGGCTTGCCGCATGCCCTTCATAGAAGAGATGATTTTACATGCAACCAAGGAAAGAGTATAAAGGTATGTTAAGAATGAAGTCTTAACCTCTATACTTTAACCAAGATCGAACACGGCAAGTAACTTCTTGGAATCTAAGTTCCAATGCACCACTTTGATAAAATAGCTCAATGGATCAATTAGTCACTACAAAATAAGGGTTTATTTCAGACTTTCCATTCATGGAGATTGACCCATAAGGTGAGAATCCCCTTTCAGATCCATCTCATCGGAATCAACCACGTGATATTGGTGTTTCTTCCAATATCCACATTTATATCCCGGTTGGAAATACTCTTGGCTTTAGAGTGTTACCGGTTGAGTCGTTCCCTTGGGTGAGTACATTTTCCCCAAGGAAAGCCCTCTAGGATAAACAAAAGCGAGTAAAGAAAAAATTCTTAACTCGATCAATCTTTGATGGCAACAAAGAGAGATAATATACGCGATAATGCCCCCACTCACACTTGTACAAGATCTTGTTCAATTTTAAACCCAAATCAAAGTGTGGAGGAAATATTTTATGCAACTTAATGTCATCAAAAAGACTTTTGATTCTCAAGATTGCTGTGAACCATGAAAGAAGTGCATACGCCTTTTTGGATGAGATTACTTTAAATAAGAGATTACGAAACACAAAAAACACATGCTCATTTTAAGCCTCAAAGCAATGATGAATTCGTTTTAAGCACCAAAGGAAAATGTGACAATTTTCTTGTAAAATTTTAGACCAAATCGAAAAGCTTAGTGAGTTTCTAATGTTCAGTTTTAATCCAATTTTGAAAATATCAAATAAATGATTTAGTTGGTCTAAAACAAAAAATTAAATTAGTAAATGGAGGCTCCAAGCATTAAAAAATGCTTAATGAATTTTGGTTTCAATGTCCAATTCTCCAAGATTCCTCCAAAGATTGCTTCTTATGTTTCAATGTTGTAAGTCCTTTGCGTGAAAAAAAATGCTCCTCCTTCCTCCTTTTGTTTCCTATTAAGAAAGAAAATCAAGTTATTCAATTAGAATCATTGTAAGTACTAACTTCAAGTAATAAAATGATTTTAAATGAAATGGCTAATAAGTGAATCATCAATAAATGGATTATCAATAAGGGAATCTCCCCCCTCTTTCTTTTTCCTTACACCTATCAAGAAAAGATAATTTTGTAAGAATCAGATTATCATTTTAAGCATTAACTTTAAACAATAAAATGATTTTAAATTAGAAAAGACTAATGATTGTGAATTAAAGAAAAGCATCATTAATAAGAATCCTACCTTCCAAATCCTTTTCACAATATCAAATCCTTTAGCATAAATAAAAGAAAGCACTTTACTAGAAGATTTGAGCCTGTGTTTTTAAATCCACGTTATTTGAACTTTCCATGTTATCTTATGATTGTTCTCTTAGTCAAATTGAGAAAGAATATATATATATATATATGAACATGAATCAAAAGTTCTACCAGTGAATTTGATTTACGTAAGTCAAGAGTTTCGGTATATGGGAAAAAACTGCAAATGTATGGCTAGGAACTGTTATACTCAAAATGCAGAAATTAAAATCTCTGGCATGGATGTAATAGGTCTGTGCATGAAACCTTGCAAGCATTGATGATTGCACTTTCATCATTCCATGGTCCACCTGCTATGTCTGTGACTTCAAGGTTTCAGGATCTGTACAATAGATATTGCTTCTATAATGCTAAAGAAACTTTAAAATGACAGGTCCAAAACATATTTTGTTGTTTATTTGATAGTAAATAAGCTGAGCCAAAAAGTCACATCCACAAAAAAAATAATGTATGAATTTAATGTATGTCAGTAACTACAGATTTGAAACAATAGAGAGAAATGCAAAGCTCCAAGGTAGATTTTAGGTGAAGATAGAAGTTAAGGTCTCTTTGTAGTGCCTCAAATACCTCTTCCAGCCAATGGTCTATTGTTCTACTCATAGCAAAGAAAAAAAACACATCCTTTAAGTAATGCAAATCCCAAGATTTTGTGGCTGTAGCATTTTTACTCCTTTCACCTGTGTGAGATTGCATAGAGTTTTAAAGATTTGATGCTTCAGCAGAAGCCAAAGTAAGTTTTGGCTACACGTTCTAAGATCCATCCAAGGCATTTGGTAGGCCTACGACTTTGAGTGCCAACTGAGCTGACTTGTGGCTAGAAACCATCATTGCTTGGAAGGTAGGTCCCTAGTCGCATTGCTCGATGGTGAGATTTGACAAAGATGAATGTGAAGCTCCTTCAGATTTCAAGACAGTTGTGCCCTCCAAGCCATTTCTTCACTAAAATTAGCCCTGGTTTATGCTAATTATTGGATCTATTCTCTCTTGCTTTTCATAGCAATGTTTTAGCAAGCAAGTTAGATTGCTGCAATTGGCAAGGTGTTGGGGGATCTCCCCTATGAAATAGTCATGGCTAAGGATGAGATTCTTGAGCTTACTGCACTGCCCAGCTCCTATGAAATGGATCTCAAAGGGGGGAAATGTTTCAACATCCCAAGACACCTCCTCATTGTAGAGCAAGAGCTCCTATGAAACAAATGCTTTGAGAAGTAAAAATTCTGTAGAAATCAGAGGGAATAGTAGCAAAAAGAGCAAAGGGAAAGTTATGCACAGGGCTACGGACCATTCATATACCCCTCAATTCTTTTTGATGGCGTCTAAGGAGTAGACTAGTGCCAGTGTTTTGAAATAGTGTAGTGGAAACAATGGATTCAAAGTAGTTTGTGGAAGCAATATTATGCAGACAAAGAATATGAATCATGTTAAGGATAAAGATGAGACTAATAGGTTTTCAAATAGTCATTATTTTCCATCTACAGTTCTTGCTGCAAAGCTTACTGATAGGGAGCTTTTAAAAGGGAGTCAATATGTGATGAAAGACACTTATGTGTCAGTGTCACAAGAGAGATCTTCATTGCAGAGTGGGAGCTATTTTGAAAAAGAAGTAAGGAGACCAACATTCAAGAGTGGGAGCCCTTTTGAAATTGAAGCACGGTCCAGGAGGAGAGATATTGAAGGCTTACAAACTATAGTTGATTAGTTATATGGGACTGATATACTGGACACCAAGCTATAGTGGCAGTTAAAGCTCAACTGGGAAGATCATATCATGGACTTGTGTTGAGTATTGAATTTGATCCACCTCCTTCTAGTGAATTATTAGACATAATTCCTTCAAGAAAAATGTGGTGCAACTATAAGATATGAAACAAAATAGATTTGTTGAAAGGCTTTAGAAATTTTCAAGCCAATGTAATTGACAGGTGTAAAGCTGCATCACACAAGCTTTTGAAAAAAACATTTCAAAATAATACAAATTGGTAGACTTAAAGTTGCGCCCATAATGCCATTTAGAAATACTTTCAAACTAAACTCCATTAGCAGGTGTAAAATCAAGTTTCAAAGCATATAACTCTTGTAGACAAGCTTGCAAAATATAGAAACATAGATAAGGCCTGAATTGACAAAAACAGAGTGACAACAATCTGTAAGTTCTCCTCAAACAAATTTTAAAAGAGACTTATTCCTGTTTCAAATGTTTGTTATAATATGACCAATCTTAGTGTGGAATAAAAGCCATTCCAACTAAGATACAAAATCTGGAAACATTAACAGCATGTTAGATGGTGAAATTTTCAACCAAGCATGAGTCTATCGCCCTCCTTCTAGCGCCATAATGTAGATGCGAAATTTGCAAATGGTTAGTATTTTAAAACCGAGCTAATAATCAAGCATCCATATAAAATAATAAATCATGTTTCTAAATGCAAAAAAATTACAAGATAAACTAAAGCATATAAAACATGAAATAAACCCTATTTCATATTGGATGGGTGCTATTGTGGAAAATAGCCCTTTCCCAATCCTTGATAGATAAGCTAAATGATAAAATACTTTGAAGATAGAGTAAGATGGGCAAAATTAGTTCTCAAATGAAGAGAGTGACTTTGCATAGGATTTGTGGAGTTGTGGAGGATTTGATAAAAGATGAAGCCTCTCATTTATAGTTTCAAATTCCAAGAGTGCTCAAGAGGGGGCAATGTGGGACTAAAAACAAGCCAATGAAAAGAGGCCACTTGTCAACTTGTGAGTGGATGAGGAATGTGCAAGATTTGGGAAATGTGCCCAAGAGGGGGAAATTCAAATTTGAATTTGTGAGTAAATGCTAAGTTTGAATTGTGCAAGGGACATGTAAGAGCCATGTAAGAGCTCATAAATGACTTGTTGGATGTACATGTCCACTTGTTTTTGAATTCAAACTTGAGGGAATATTCCTCAAAGATGCCATGTAGATGGAAAATGTTGATTTTAATAAATCAATAAATTGATTTATTGGTGCAAGTGGGAATATCTAGAGGATGTGATGGGTGGTTAGGTTAGGTTAATTAGGATTATATTAGCTTAATGATGATTAGGATGAGTTTGACTTTTTTGGCTTGAATATTTGATTTATTTAAATTAGAAAAGGATGGAAGGTGATTTCAGATTTAATTAAATAAAATTCTTGATTTATTTAATTAAAAGGAGGGTGATGTTTAGAATCAAGTTGATTTATTTAATTTAAACTGACGACTTTAGGAGATTGATAAATAAACTTGATTTATTTGTTGAATGGATGAATATGACCTAATTGAATGCAATCTACCAATTTTGTGTGTCTACAAAAATAAGGATTTAAAACTAAACTAAAAATACGTAAATTAAAGGAAATAAATTATTAACAATCACAAAACTACTACTTCTCATACATTTTAATAAAAGAAAAAACCACACTATTTAAAATAAAACACACATCAAAGCATATAAATAACATCATCACCATTTCAAGAGAGTGGGACCTACTCTCGATCCATGGGGTGGCTGAAACAATTTGTGACAAACTAAAATTAGAAATAGTATATATTCATTAAAAAATAATATTATAATCTTATTATATTATTTCATTTTTCTCACACTACTAGATTATTTCTAATACACTATTTCTCATGCTTCTACATTACTTTCCAACTACTCTTATACCGTTGTTGCATTGTTGCTACCTTCTGCCTCATGCAATTGTTCTATTCTATTTCTATGCTATTTCATGCTCTTAGAACTCGTATTATTATTACCTTTCCTCACGCCCATCTCTCCCTATATAATTAATGGGATGTGGAACAAATTTTGGTTGTTTACTATTCTCACACACTCCATTTTATCTCTGCCTCTCATTTTGTGGTTTGAAACCCATGAGTTATGTTAGCTATTTTATTTGTTGATAAAATCAACCTAAAATGGAGGAGCTTATTTATCTCGTGGTTACAACAATAAGATGCAATATTATTTTTGGTTCTTCTAGGAATTCCATTCCATAAGCTCCAAAATGATGGGGAATGACCATGTTTATCGTCTTCAACTAAATTTTGAGAAGATATATATAATTTAGAGGTCCTCACTTATTTGGAATTTAATTTAAGTAAAATATGTTAAATAGGTGTGTTGTTTGATATATCTATAGTAAACAAGATTTTTGGGTGAAAATATTATGCAAAAGATTTACACTATTAATATTTTTGACAACTCCTATTTTGACGTAAACATACATAGAGCTCAAGTACTAGATGTTGTAACATATTCTTACATCATGTGTTTTTTCATACAAGTAAATAAAATTTTGTATAACCTCAATATTCTTAAGGATAACAAAAAAAACATTTCTCATTTAGAAATTAGCATTTGAAATAGACATTTTAGGGTTTAAAGTAGACATTTTAGGGTTTATAATATAAAAACTAGGGTTTCAAATAGTTATTGCTAAATTTAAAATTCTATTTTCAGATAGACATTTTAGGGTTTAAAATCTAGAAATTAGGGTTTCAAATAGACTTTTCTAATTTAAAAATCAACATGTATAATTGGTAAATTAGAGTTAGAAATATATACGTTAGGGTTTCTAATTTAGTAATTTGGGTTTGAAATAGATGTTCTAGAGTTTATAATATAGAAATTAGTGTTTGAAATAGATGTTCTAGGGTTTTTAATCTAGAAATAGGGTTTGGAATAGACATTTTAGGATTTAAAATTTAGAATTTAGTGTTTCACATCCACCATTTAGGGTTTCAAAATAGGCATTGAGGGTTTCAATTTAACATTTTAGGATTTCAAAAGATATTTTAAGGTTTCAAAATAGTTGTTTAGGGTTCTAATTTGACATTTTAGGGTTAAAAAATAGACATTACTATTAAAAAATTTACAATATCAATTAAAAGCCACATATGATTTTGAAGCATGATGAATAAAAGATGAAAATTTGATTTTTTATAAATTTGCGATTATGATGTTTACATGATTTTTCAAGTCTAGCCTTATCCTTGATGGTTGACTAATGAATGTTCTTCTCGTAGAAAATTTCCATTTAACACTAATCAAATTATATTTAGTAACAGGAAATACATGTTAAAAAAATATGGTTTTTCTTCAACTTTAAGAAGATAATGTAATGTCATTTGAAAATTCTGTTTTGCAAGTGTATAGCCTTTAATTTTAAGCTTCTTAAAAATGATAATATCTATTGTGTTTATATATGTATATACATATATACGGAAATTGTATTTCCCGGTCAACCTATCACTTGTGTATTTGAAGATAGAATTGAGAGAAAGGCAATGCATTTGTTATAACATGTCAAGCAACATAGGTATTGTTCTTGGAGCCTTATATTGCATTGGAGCAACAACAAAGATCAATCATAGAGCACAAAAAGTGTTTTTATAAACAGGCAATTCAAGGGTTAAAACATTGCCCTCTTGTTTCATTCTGAAAAACAGTGAAAAATGATTAATGGAATACACAAAGATTAATGCTTTGTTAGGAACAAGAACTAATAATGAGTGAATAACGCGAGCATACGTTTGGTATCGACCATATTTGTAAGAAAGGAGTATCATCCATTCAGCTGAGAGAAAATAATAATATTAGTTAGGCATCTCAGAATAAATTGTGAATGAATTGGTTAGAGAACACTTGTTAGGTTTTCCTGGTATGCATTAAGATTTGAGATATGTAAATTCGGATTTGAAAGCCAAAAGTATGAGCAACCACATAAGCGTAAGTGGGCAGAGGAGACAACAGATAACGGAAAATAATAAAATTATATTTGCGTGCAGCAGCACGAGTTCTATACTCCATTGCTTCTTTTTTTTGTCTCTGCCCTCCAACACCAAGCAGTAAAGAATGGGTAATGATTAAATTTAATCTTCAAACGCAGGGGAAGAATGAGGGAACTGAATCCTCGAAAGAATGAAATAAATGGAATGAAAGAATGGGAGAATCTGTACGAGAATAGGGATCGAGGTTAAGATGTAGCAAGTATTACAGGCAAGGCTCGGAGGTAGTGCAGGCTAGGACTCCTGCACTCTCGGTCAAAATGGGTACTAATCTTCCATCAGCAACTTTAAATTGCTGGGCTGTCTGGTAGAGGGGAAGTGCTTTGCCTTTGCCAGACGGAACGAAGTATGCTCCATTCAAAAATGTGTCCCTCACAGACTTCCACAGCCAACTCTTTCCTTCTCTAAGAATATATTCTTACAGTCATTCAAATTCCAATGCTTGATATTTTCCTTTAAAATTTTCAATTTTTTGCTAAGCTAGAACATTCTAGACCCTTCTATGAATGGACAACCCAACCACTAGGTTTCCAGAAGGGGGGGAAATTTTTCATCTCTGAACCACATTCTTTGAATTTATATGTATATTTTCATGAAGACCTATCTTCAAAGATGGATAAGGAGATTGGGAAATGATTAGAGCCAACCAAAGTGTGAATAATGGAGGAAAAGTCCAAAGGTGCATTTAAATAGTTCTAAGATAGCAAGAAGCAATCCTATCTTTCAACTATTTGAGAGAAGTCCTTCCACTTGTTTGTCCATGTAAAAGTGCAATTTTTCAAAGTATACTAATACAACCTTTTACCCAATATAAAATTACTGAAATCTTCCATAACTCTAGGTGGAGGAATAATTCCTCCACTTTCTTTAGAGGCATTCAGAACTACATTGAAATCCCCAACAAAAACCATGATATTAATTTTGATGGGAGAGGAAACTGAAGAAAACTACCTCCATAACTAATTTTTCTTAGAGGTAGATAAGGGGCCTTGAATATTAAAATCCAAAAAACTTATTTGATTTCAAACACCAGAGAGATGCCCCAATCTAGTTTTCATGAGAGGCTAGCAAATTCATCTTCACATTATTTTTGTTCTAGAATATTGATAATCCCCTCGAGGCCCCCAATGTCGTGGAGGGAAGAAAACCCTAATTTGAACAAGCACAAAAAATTTCAAAATCTCATGACTCAAAAAGTTTTGTTTCCTATAGAAGGAAAGCATTTAAAAAAGCACCAAAGATTTGACAGTTGATTAAGCGTCGCTTGTTAATGGCATTTAATCCCCTAACATTCCATGAAAGAATCCTCATTTTTCTTAGGAGTGATTTTGTCTCTCCTCGTTTTGAGATTTAATTCGAATGTCTTGCACCCCACAAGTGTCTCAAGTTTTTTTGGATTTGGAACTTGACCCTTCACCGGCCATTCCCAAAATAGTATTTTTGGAAGAAGACCTTAATTTTTTCTCTAGAGTTGTTTGAATGCCAACTACTATCTCTAATTGAGTTTTATGACTGTGTGACATCCTGCCTCTCTTAACCTTGGGAGAATTAAGAGTATTTATCTCTGATTCCATTTGGGAAATCCAAGGAGAAGCTACCTAAGTCAAGGGAGAGTAACAAATAGGATTCTCCAGATCAGATGTCAAATTGTGAACATGAGTTACTTCGTTTTGAGAATCTGTTTGGGAGATGGGGAGGGGGTGGACTTAATACCCACATCTGATTCCCTAATAATTTCACCAGTTTCCTTTGCAATAAAGTCTTTCCAAACCTTTTCTTTCAATTCGTTGACCCAATTCCTAGTAATCATATTTTATATTAAAAGTGTTTTCAAGCAATTTATAGTTCAAATTATTTTAAAAGAAAAACATATGCAACAAAAGATAGGAGTTTATGTTATGCTATCTATGTGCTTTCGCAAGTAATGAATAATGATATTAGAATAATAGGAAATGCATCTCTTAATGTTAAGATCAAGTACTATAATAAGAGGTTGCTTTATTTATTCTAGAGAGAATTTACATTGATTGGTATATGTAGTTTACAAAGTACCAAAACACAAGACATTTTCTTAGTTAAGAATATATGTGTATAGATAGGCATAGTTGGGTTACACAGTAAGAAGTTAAAGTAGGTCATCGCGTATTTTCAATTACATTTCATATGCATGGATGATAGAGGGGGTTCCATCATTTTAATAGTGGTGATCACAATATGTCTCCCTTAGGAAAGTGAAAAGCCCCTCAACTTTGGTGCAACTATATTAGAATGATGAAAATGTACCTTGCAACTTTTCTATATCTAGATCTTGCACTAGAGGCATTTTTTGGCATAAAATTTTCAATTTATGTACATTTCGTGGCAACAATCTATTATAGTTGAAGTGAGATATTGTACATCGGTTCCAAGGAATTTTGGTTTATTTATAGATGAACACGACTCTTCTATCATGGTTGTGGAATTTATTGGGATAAAAGGAGTTTGCATACATTTGGTTGTGTCTCCATTAGATAGTTGAATGATATCATGACTATTGCATTGGCGGTTTCTATCGCACCAAAATATTGACCTCTTAGTTCCCTATACAATCGCCAAATTTATATAAGATCCACATGAGGCGGCTAAGCCACGTACAAACCCAAGCAGCGCGCTGCACCAAGGAGACCAAGGGACACACCATCTTGCAACAATCCCCCCAAACACATGCAAGGGGTTCAAACCCGTGACCTTAACTCTGATACCAATTGTTGCATTGGTGGTTTTTGTTGCACCAAAATATCAACTTGTTAATGCTTGATACAACTGCCAGATTTATACAAGATCCACAGGAGGCGGTTAAGGCATATCATGAACCCAAGTGCCACACTGCACCAAGGATACAGTGGGACACACCTTTTTTTAACAATGACTATAAGAATGTTTAGTCGTTTCCTAACATGAGTGAATTAAATGATTGTGTAGGTAGCAAATAAGGAAATAAACATGGTGAGGATAAAACTATTTCTCTAGTTAATTGAAACATTAGGAAATGTCAAAACATGATGTTAAATGGTAAGAAAAATTATAAGGTCTTCATATATAATGTTTATTGTGGTTAAAGAATTGTGAGAATTTGTACGACTATTTTTTGTTCAATGTAAAGAAGGTAAATTAAAATTCCAATGGTCTATACTATTTGGGAATGCATGACAATAAGTATGGTGCAAGCACAACTTGATGAGAACATAAATTAGAATAAATGTGTTCCTATGACTATTTGACGTGCACGCATTTTACACCTATCTAACTCTATTGATTAATATATAAAGGCAATAAAATGAGTATACTTAAGGATCAAATCATGAGGCAAACATAACATAAACATATTTTATTTGTTGGTATGTTATTGTATTAAGATCTTCCATAAAAATAATTTCATCATTTCAAATATAAATTTTGATATTTAAATATTTTCTTAACATAATATTCAATTACATAAAAAGAGGATTGATAATTTAGCTTTTTTTAAAATAAAAAATCAATTGTTGGATAGAAAATTTACTGTCTGTTTGTAATACAAGTAAATTAAATTAGAAAAAAAGGAAATAGAAACAGTTAATCCATCAAAGGCAAAATAAAATAAAACAATAGAATTTATAGAAATTGGATGTATTTTTTGGTTTAATATTTAACTAATATTTTATTTTGTTCCTTGGAAATTTATCCTTCTGCAAGGGGGTTTTTTGTTGTGCGTTTCAGCTCTCTTGAAGATAGATAGGATATTCTTGACTATGGCTTGTGGGTTTGGGATTCTCACCCCCTCTCCATTAAACCTTGGGTTCATTCTTTTAATCCTTTGAATGAACCCATAGATGTTATTCCTATTTGGGTAAGACTACATTATCTTCCCTTACAGTTCTAGCACTTCTCTGCCTTTGAAGGCACTGCTAATGCCATAGGCCGTTTCTTGAAAGTAGATTTGGCTTCCAAGAATTTTACCCATACCTCCTCTACTAGGATATTGGTGGAAGTTGATATTTCGAAGGCTCTTCCTAGTGAGGTGGTTTTGGTGGAAGTTCTCATGGCTCCCGTGATGCCCTATTCTAGTTGGTGGAAGATCTCACTCTGTGAGCATTTAACAGTTCATCATGTTGTTGATTCTGCTTCTTCTGATGAAAACTCAGAGACTCCCTCTCCTTCTATGAGGAAAAACAATATCAATGATGCTCCTGCTGCCTCTGTAAACTCTCCTTCTAAGGTTCTTCCTATGTCACATGATTCAGTTATGGTGGAAGCTGCTCCTCTTATGGATAATATGGGGCATTCTCAGGTTATGGCTGCTCCTAATGCTGTTAATAATGCTCCTCCAGCTTCCCCTATTTTGGAAAGTGATTCTGTTTTAGATGCTTCACCTGAAGTATCAACTTTACCTCTTGTTTGCTACTTTGGAGAGGAGTCTTCTCCCTCTGATCGAAATTTCTCAATTTATGTTTTTGATTGTCCTTGGAAAATGGTGCATAGAAAGAAGAATCATTCTTCTAAGAAGGTTACAATTTCATTTAATTCACCCTCTTTGGCTTGGGTTTGTTCAAGTGTTGCTCATTGAACAGTTTCTTGTGTTTGTTGTTTCTGATTGTTATCTATTGATTATTGTTTCTCTGTTTGTCTGTGTTGGGCCAATCTGTTTTGTTGAGCTATTTGGCTCCATTTTTTCCTTTTTGTATGGGCCAGGGCCCTTCCCTGCTTATCTAATAAAAAAGATTTGTGTCACCTGAAGAGTAGTATTTCGTGGAAAAATATATGTCATTTTTGTCTCCATACATTTTTTCAAAATTTTAGGCCATTGAAAGTGGACAAGACTTAGAATGTTATTTTAATAAGCACACAAGATGACAGACTTTGCTTTTTGTTTACATAGTTTCAATGGAGGCCATTTAAAATAAAGACAAAAGATGATGAAAAAAATTGTGAAATTATTTTAAAAAGAAATGCTATAGATTTCCAAAGTTTAGGCTCATAGAAAATGCTCTAAAAGCTAAAAATTGCAGAAGTCAAAACATTAGCAGCCAATAGTCAAAAGCATAACTAGTCTAAGTTTCTTGGTTTTTAAAATAAATTTTATTATGCATCCGAAATCTTCTTTAACAATTTAATTTAAAAAGTGCACGAAAGGTAACAATTGAAAATCACATAGATCAAATATTTATAAATAATAATCTTTATAAAAATCTATGTGAAAATGGGATAAGTAATCATTATTAAGATTTATTTGAAAATCTCAATACAAATAAAATGACTCTTTTTATGTTATTCTATGTTAAAAAAACTAATATTTACAGAAAGCATATTTCCTATAAACTAAAAAGATAAAAAAAATTAAACTGAAAAAATGCTTAGCAAGGTTAAAAGTAAAAATAAATGTAAATTTTAGGAAAGAAAAAATAGGTGAGTATTTAATATTAATAACAAGTATGACTTTAAACCAAAGTGTATGTATTAAAAATTGAGCAGTTCAATGCAAATCACACAAATTGTTGTTGCAAATTAGTTTCAAAGTTTAATCCCTTCATAAAGTTAGTTTTGGTTTTGTCTTTAGGATTGGTGTTTTGTGCTGGTATGTAGATTCTATTGTTCTGTGTTGTTAGGTGTTAGACTTTTTGCAGGGTGTTCATCAGTTCTTTGACCCCTGTTGTTTTGTTTGGTTGTTCTGGTGGCCTCTAGGCCTTGTCCTACTCTATGGTTGGGTTCAGGTGCCCTTTTCCTTGCTTCTTTTACCAAAAAAAATCTAGTTATTCTTTGATGATAGCATAAAACTTTGATTAATTTAATGTTACACTCTACCCGTTATGGTACATCCTATGTCAATATTTGACACACTAATTTGAAATATTCATCATTGGGAAACAATTCACCACTAAATAATTATTGGAGATGTTTTTAAATGCATCTTTAACCCTACATATTCAAATGAACTAAGATAAATACTTGAATAGAACATCAAAAGTGACTGAAATATTTTTTTCTTCAAGTAGACAAATAATGTTAAATAAAACTTCAAAGTGACTAAAATGTTTTGTGCTTTAAATAGACAAATAATGTTAATTAGAAAAAGGAAAAAAAACCCAAAATCAAATTTAAATTTACAAATTTGAAGCTCATTTAGATTCAAATCTAAAATTGAGCTAAGTTTATGTCACAAATTGTTAAATCTAAGTACAAAAAAAAGATTACAAAGCCAAAATGAATACTAGTCCTTGAGAATGATTCAATTATACATAATATGTTTTACAAAATCATACAAGTTCCTAATAAAAATGAAACCATATGGAAGGGAATAAGTGAAGATACATGCAATTTTCTCTATAGAGTATCAAATATTTGACAAATATGTGTTGATCCATCCATCCTCCCATCCATAGTTGGGAAGATTCTTGTGGAAAGCAACCCTAGTTGATGGCAGTGGGATACAACTCCTTTGAAATTTGAAAACATAAAATGACCTACCTATAGAAAGCTAGATTTATCTACATATTAACTTGTGTAAAGATGTGCCGAAATCTAGTTATCACCTTAGAATTAATTTAACAAAAAAATAATTAGAATTTTAATAAATAAACAACTAATGATAATTAATTGACAAGTGGATTAATTATTTAGCTTTGATCATTTTTAACAAATTAAGCATTCCATGTGTAAAAACAAAGCAATACTAGATGCCTTGCTAATTTGCTAATGGATATGTATCATTTGTTATGACCAATTGTTATCAATTAAAAGTTAAGGTATTGTGCCGTTGAAAAAAGGCCCCTTTGCTTGACATGGGATTAATTCATGATAAAATGGGCTTCATCTAGTGTTGTGAGGCATTTTATGCATCCACAGTAGGTCTTGGACCCTTGGAAATTGAATAACATGCTTTCAACGACGTCTTCTAAAGGTGTTGTAAAGTATTTTAAAGGACTTTCACGCTTTTCTAGAGTTAATTAACCTATTTATCCCTAATTAAACATTATAAAACATATTTAATTACATTATCACATCAATATAGAAGGTTTTTGAATTAAATTTAATGATAAACTAGTGTTGTAATGTGTCTTGCACATTCACAATGGTTCTTGCACATTCTTAAGCTATGTTGACCTAATTTTAATGTTGTAAAAGTGTATTTAATAACAATTTCACATTGATTTTTGTGTGACAAGCCATATTTGACATTTACATCATCACTAATAGTCCCACATTAATCCATATTATGCATCTTGAGGTATAATTTGATCAAATAACCGACATAGTCATCATATAAGCCTATTTTTCTTACTTCTTGGCATTCTAGCTAGCAAAAATGGCCCCTGTGGGACTCGATCACCATTAGTGATAAATTAGTCCCATCTAGGTGGGACCCATTCTCCATTAGTGGCGAATGAGTCCCACTTGAGCCATTTTCGGGGTTTTGATTGGGAAAAATTAGGTTTTAAGTTTAATTTTTCTCCATGTCAGCCTTAGGGATCCAATTAACATGCAAACTAGGCGAATTTTCTATAAAATCACCTCTCTATACTCATTTTTACATCTATTCATCCATTAAAACATTCACATCATTCATTCATTATCTATCTTCTATCTCAATTGAAGCAAGCTAGGGCATTTACATTGCACGTCATCAATTTAGCTTCCTAAGACATCCAGAGGCAGATTCTACATGTTATGTTGCAAAATTTAAGGATCGATAATCATGGAAAGGTAATCCATTCCATTCCTTTCTTTCATCATTTTGGTTTAATTACCAAAACGGGGTTTGACCAAGGGAAACCCCCATGCCCTAAAATTCAACATTTCTTCTTCTCTTCTTGTGTGTTTGCAGATTTAGGTCCCTTAGAAGCTTGGAAATCATTGAAGATCAAGTTGCAAGGTTGTTAAAGTCCTTTCTTCATTCAACAAGTGAAAGAATCGACAAAATCTCATTTTCAAGCCTGTAAATCAGATTTTTGGAAGCGAACACTAGTTCAACATCAAAGTGTAGATCAAAAGCTCCAGAATCAACTTTTGAATATTCAGAAATTCAAAAGTGGACTCATTCACCATGGGTGGCGAATGAGTCTCACTCCAGGGTCAATTTTGAGTTTTTTGCATTTTTGAGCACCCTTTTGTTAGAAATGGGTTCCGGTACAGTTTAGCAGAACTGGGACTGATTGGCCCAGAATGGTGAATGGGACCCACCAGGCCTAAATTTCAGCATCAATAGCATTTCAGATGCAATTTCCAGTCTCCATCCACATTCCAGGTGCACAGTTCAAGTTTCATTCA
>VDFB02282519.1:0-37192 GCA_007258455.2 Sequoia sempervirens | reverse complement strand
GTCTATCTTAAAACCAATGTCATGCTTAGGTGGAATCCCTGGAATCTCGCTAGAAAATACATCTGCATACTGTCTAAGGATAAGATAACTATCAAGAGACACCTCTCAACTCTCCCCTAACTCTAGATCATTAACTGTCACTGCAAAAAATTGACAACCTTCATGCATACACCTCTTCAACTGCATAACAAAGATCATCCGCAAGGAAATAGGCCTCTGCACACCAACTACCTCAACCTCACTACTAGAATCATCTATGCACTCCATTGACTTACATCAGTGATCTATCACTACTCGGTGAGCATCTAACCAATCCATGCCCAATGCAATATCATATGACCCAAGGGGAATAATATGAATGTTTACTATGGTGCAAAGAGACCCAATCCTCAAACCACAACCATGCACAAAAGAATCAACTACGACCTTAGCACCGGAGGCCAATTCAACCTACCACCTATCATCCTGCTTTGCTGCCACCAGTCCACATTGTGCTACTATGAAAGGAGAAATAAAGGAATATAAAGCACCTAAATCAAAGAGAATAGAAACTCTACTCCCCTGTAACACACCTGTAGTCTCAACCACTGTACCTTGATGATCGGCCTAACTATTTTTAACCACAACAAAAACTTTGTGTGATCTTCCTGCATCTCCTACTGTCAGATTTGAAGTCACTAGTCTCTGACTAAATCTGGATGTGCCATTCTAAGGACACTGTCTAGCAATGTGACCCTATTGACCGCAAGAGAAGCACCTTGTACCTCTACCGTAACCTCTACCACGTGGAGGTGCACTAGACTATTGCACACTACCCCTACTAACTATAGATTGTGAACCTTGGGCTGGCTGATTAGAGAGATAATGCTTGTTTCACCTCCAATTCGGTCTCTCCCAGACTGAAACTTATCACCCTCCCTAGACTAAGAGTTCTTATGTTTTGACTGGGAGTGTTGCTGTTGCTGCTAACCACCCTTAGCGGGTGGATGGTGGCTCCTAGAGGGTCCTGCTGATTGAGTCTAGCCACCTCGAGAACTGAAACCTGCTAGAGGTGCACTACCAAATCTATACACCTGTCTGACCACCTAGTGCCATAGCCAAATTCTCCTCAACTATTTGTGCCTTCTTTATAGATACCTCCATGGTTTTTGGCTAAAAACACATGAACACCCCCACTAATATGAGCATTCAAGCCCTTGATAAAGTGTTGTACTTGATAAGCCCAAAATGTGCTCATAGTTTGGATATTATGATGAACTTTTAATACCTTTACTTTTGTTATTCATGGTTGTTTAAACTCTTTTGAAACCTTTTATGGGGGTATCCTGTAGCAAAACACTTTCATGTTCCTGCAGCCTATTATGTTGACTTGTCTACATTTATTACCCCGTTGACTTCCTAAATGACTGGTATATCACATGTAGTTTTTGAATGATGAAATAGATTTAAATATGTGATTAATGAATGAATATTGTGTATGTGCCATGTGCCTTTTCTTTCGCATCTGTTACCTTGTGTTTCGCAGGTTGTTGAAGAAAGTATGATCGAGTCAAGCACAACCGATCTCGGCCTTGCAGTAAAGTCTATTTCCTGCACGACTTTGAGGAAGCTCTGGCGAAGACTCTTTGACCGAAACCATTGGGAAGGATTTTTAATGACAGTAAATCTAGAAAGAGTGGAGTGCTAGATTCTCTCTGGATCGGGTTGAAAGGATAAATTCATTTATGAAGTCTGTTCCTTGATTTTGGGATACACTTTACTTCTACATCTTTCTTTGTTAGGGGTAGTTAGCTAGTTGTTCTCCTGATTTTAAATAAGTGCTCCTCCTACGCGAGTGAGCAAGAAGATGGTTAAAAGTTAGATAGAAGCATAGTGATAGGAAGATAGCAGATATCATGTAAGAGTCAGTATGGTAGTAATAAAAAGCAGAATTTGTATGACAAGAGACAAAGTTTGTTGCTAGTTTTCATATCAACAAAGTGATGTATACCATTATGAGTTTATGAATAAAGTTTGATGAAGTTCTGAGTTCAGCACTTGCATAATTAGTAGATGCTTGCTAAGGGGGCCCACTTAGTAAGTATCTGTAGCTAGTTAGTTAGTTGTTCTTTTTCTGTTGATCATCAGTTAGATTTCATCTTTAAAATTTTCGTACAAACTCAATCTTGTATTGCTCCTGCAGCATCGGGAATCCATCCCTGTGCCTGTTCCTGCAGCATAAGGCCAGTTCATAGTTTGAGTCTCAGTCGTAGCTGTTATGATTTCTGTTTTGGTTAAATCATGGTTGAGTTAAAAGAACTTTACATTGCCTTCCTGTAGTGTAGATATAATTCTTTCCAAGTATTTATTTATGTTAAGTTGTGACCGAAACTAGTTCTTAGTGCACATATTGTGCTGCGCCATTCAAAGTATACATTCCCTGGTTTGACAAGTAAATGAACGTCCATAAAGAGATATTGGTCACCTACTAGAATGTCCAATTCCCAGGATTGGTTTGACTGTGATTTTCATATCCTTTTGTGGGCACGACCATTTTTGGCGCCGTTGTCGGGGATGGTGTCAAGCTAAGAATTTGTTAGAAGTCATTTTTAGCATTAGTTTAGTTTGTTAATCAAAAATTTTCAAAATCCTTCAAATCACCATTCATTCTATTGCATGCATAGAAGAAGAGACGCGTTGGGAAGGTTTCTCCTTGAAAACTTGTTTGTTGAACTGCCATTTGACCCAGCCGACGAAGAACCTGAGGAAAATCCATTCGCTCTGATATTCCAGCAAGTCAATATGGAAAATAATCCACCTAATCCACCTTCTTCTTTTTAGTTTCTCATTGTTCCCTAGCGAGATACTGACAATCTTAAGAATATTCCTTCTTCACTACTTCCCAAGTTCTATGGCCTAGTTACAGAGGACCCTAAAACTTTTCTGTTTGAGTTTGATATCCTCTATCATAGTTATGACTATACTTTAGATGCTCACAAGCTGAAGTTGTTTCCTTCCATCTTGAAGGAAGGAGCTCTCAGATGGTTCATAAGTTTGGGAAGATGTGTTGTTGATAGTTGGGCAGCCATGCAAACAAAATTCCTTGAGAAATATAAGGAATATTGTAAAAGTGACAGTAAGGGAGACGATATATTCAGGATTCAACAAAAGGAGGATGAAAGTTTGGAAGATTATATTTCAAGATTCTTGTTTTCTCTGAAAAAGAACTCAAACCATACTCTTAATGAAGACTCTCAGAAACTACTTTTTCTAAGAGGGATCAGTGATGCCTGTATAGACGCTCTGGACCTGATGGGAGGAGGTAATATAACCCAACTGCCTTGGGATGATATTAAGAAAATATGTCTTAATTACTCTTGAGCAAATGTGAAGAAGGGTAGAGGTCATCAAGCTACAGTGGGTAAATCTTCTTCCAGTGGAGTTTCCCAGATGGAGATCACAAATTTGTTGTCTGATTTCAAGCAGGAAATCATTAACAACATGGCTACACAGTTGGACACTATGCAAGCTTGGAAGAAATATGATGAAGCTGAAGCAATCTTGGCCGAGTTTTGTCCACATTGTAGACAGAAGAAGCGTGACTGCAGATGCAAGATGGTGGCCAACATGGAGGCTAAACAGTTGTCTACTGATTTTAAGATGATAGAAGGTGATAATGATCAAGTCTTCTTTGTTGCACAAAGGAGGCCATAGGCCCCAAGACAAGGTATGCCTCAGGACCCTTTGCAAAATTTTGGTTCATATAATAGTCAATGGAAAAATCAGTACCCTCTAAACTATGGGCCATACTCCCAACCTCAATGGCATAACCCTTGGCCAAATACCTAGCAAAACCGTTGGTAATCCTCACAAGGGAACTGACAACCACCTCAGCAAAATCAGTGGCAGCCTCCATAAGGGAATTGGCAGCAGCCTAACCAATGGAGAGGAGGCTAGCAATGGTCAAATCCAACTGTAGGTTTCCTACAGCAACCCTAGCAGCAATCCATTATGCCACCTCCTGCACCTAATCAAGGTCAGAATCCAAAATCAACCCAACTACCAGCTCAGGCAGCACCTAATCCAAATAACCAGCAACTGCAGCATCAGCAAGTTTATTTTGCTGATCCTAATCATCAGCCTGCCTATGCTCTTAACCTAAATAATATTAATTTACATTCAGGAACCGTGCTGCCCACACCATCTCCTCCCATAATCTTAGAATTACCACCTGAGGAGACTAACTAAGAAGAAGATATCCATGACTAAGCCCAACCAAATCAGCCAGTTCAGATTCCAGCATTACCTAAGTCATCTGATAAGGTGCCCCCTCCTTTCCCACAAAGATTGGAAGGTGAAAATGTGAAGAAACAAGAGGAACCCACCGTTGATATTCTTGACTAGCTAAAGCATATATGTGTGAAAATTCCCTTGTTCCAAGCAATCAAAGAAGTACCTATTTATGGCAAGGCCATCAAGGAGGCATGTTTGAAGAAACCAGGGAGGAAAAAGAAATACCCTCAAACTGTCCATGTAATAGGCCAACTCTCTGACTTAATGCTAGGGAAGCCTAGCATCCCAAAATATTTAGATCCAGGAAGTCCTGTTGTGGAGATAAATGTTAATGGGTTGCAAATTAAGAATGCCTTAGTAGATCTTGGTGCAGCTATCAATGTCATGACAAAGGACCTGGTTGTAAAACTTAATATTTTATAAATAAGGACTACACCTACAATATTACAGCTTGTTGATAGCTTAACTGTCAAACCTGATGGGGTAGTCAAAGACCTGGTAGTCACTTTGGATTCCTGGGAATACCCCACTGATTTCATGGTCTTATCTCCAAAAGCATCATTGGGGGGATACCCTGTCATACTAGGGAGGCCTTGGTTGGCTACTGCTAATGCTTGCATTGGTTGTAGGTTAGGTGACATGACAATATCTGATGGATATAGCACAAAGAAACTTACCCTCTATTCTCCAGCACTGCCCCAACTTGAGTTTGGAGATGTTGCTTGGCTAGATTTGGGAGAAGAGGAAGAAGTGAACTCTGTGGCCAATTTAATGATGATGACTAGAGAGTCTTTCATTGCACAGCAGGAAGAAGAAGATATACTGTCCAATATCTTGTTGAATAACTATGGTACTGAATACTTTCATTGTGAGAGAAATCCATGTTCCTTGCAGACTATTCTTTCTCTGTCCACATCAGCTCATTATCCTGCAGCAACTGATTGCTTGCACACCTTACTACCCCATGAGGTAGACATTCCATTTCTGTCTGAAGTATCTATGATAGACTTAACCTCCCAAATTGAGGTAGCTGCAGGAAAAACCTTGTGCATTAATAAAAACCTCACACGTGAGCAACAAGAATCTATGATCAAAATGCTTACCAGTCATAAGTCAGCTTTTGCATGGGACTATGGAGATATGAAGGGCCTCAACCCAAAACTCTGTACACATCGCATATATATTAACAGTGACTTCAAACCTATTAGGCAGCCTCAAAGAAGAATCAATCCAGCTTTGAGAGAGATTGTTAAAGAAGAATTGCAAAAAATGTTGACAGTTGGCTTTATCTACCTAATCTCTGATAGTCAATGGGTTTCCCCATTGGTCATTATTCCTAAGAAAGGAGGAAAATGGAGGGTATGTGTAGATTACAGAGAACTTAACTTAGCAACAAAGAAAGATTACTTTCCTCTTCCATTTATTGATCAAGTTCTGGATAATTTAGCTGGAAAGAAGTACTTCTCATTCTTGGATGGCTTCAGTGGATACAATCAGATCAAGATTTCTCCTGAGGATCAGGAAAATACTACTTTTACATGCCCTTGGGGAACGTTTTCCTATTCAGTTTTTCTTTTTGGTCTCTGTAATGCTCCTGCAACTTTCCAGAGGGCAGTCATAAGCATCTTCTCGGACATCTCATATGATTGCATGGAAATATACATGGATGACTTTACTGTTTATGGTACAACATTTGAGGAAGCTCAAGCTAACTTGGAAAAAGTACTACAGAGATGTGAAGATCACAACCTATCACTGAATAGTGAAAAATATTTCATGATGATGCAGGAGGGAATAGTGCTCGGTCACTATATTTCTGCTACAGGAATTTAGGTTGATCCTGCTAAAATTGAGATCATCTCTAAGTTACCCTCTCCTACTAAGAAGAAGGAGGTATGGAGTTTTCTAGGCTATGTAGGATACTATAGAAGATTCATCAAGGATTTCAGCCAAATAGCAGGTCCCTTATACAATCTACTGAAGAAAGATGCAGAGTTTTATTGGACATAGGAATGTGAAAAAATATTTCTTGACTTGAAAGTCGCCCTCACACAGGCACCTGTTCTGAAAGGACCTAATTGGTCACTCCCATTTCATATTCATACTGATGCCTCAGATTATGCAATTGGGGCAGTGCTAGGGTAGAAGGATGGATCAACTGAACATGCACTCTACTACATAAGCAAAAATCTGTAAGGGATTGAATTCAACTACATTGTTACAGAAAAAAAATGTTGGCAATCATCTACACCCTCAATAAATTCAGGCATTATATCACTGGTTACCAGATATTTGTCCACACTGATCATGCAGCAATCTGGTATCTCATGAACAAAAGCTCAATATCTGGGAGACTAGCAAGATGGTTATTATTGATGCAGGAATTTGACATTACAATTGTGGACAAGCCAAGTAAAGCCAACGTAGTTGCTAATTTCCTTTCTAGAATTCAAAGGCAAGATGACTCTGCACTCATTGAAGACTCCTTTCTTGATGAGCACTTGTTTGCAATCAAGGTTATTCATCCATGGTATGCTGATATAGAAAATTATCTAGCAACAGGAAGAACTTCTCCTCAATTCTCTCCTAAGAAAAAAAGATTATTGGTAGAGAAAAGTTTTAACTTTTCTTGGATTGCAGATTGCATGTTTTATACAGGGCCAGATCACGTTATAAGGAGATGTGTACTAGAGGAGGACACTCATGATATACTTCATGCCAGCCATGATGAGTCATGTGGCAGACATTTTGCTACCAAAAGGACAACAATGAAAATTTTAAATACTGGTTACTATTGGCCAACCTTACATAGAGATGTAGCCAAGTATACAAAGAGATGTGACAGATGCCAAAGGATGGGAAGACCAACTCACTCTGATGAAATGCCTCTATTTCCACAAATTGTAGTTACACCATTCGACAAATGGGGACTGGATTTTTTGGGACCAATTGACCCACCTTCCAATGGTAAGTCCTACATTCTTGTGTGCACAGATTATGTCACAAAATGGGTAGAAGCTAAACCTATGAAACATGTTAGGGATAATAAAGTGGCTGAATTCCTATATGAGAAAATATTTACTAGGTTTGGTGTTCCTAGGGAGATAGTGACAAATCAGGGAGCACAATTTGTGTCTACACTTATCACAAATTTAATCAATGAATACAATATATGGCACATGAAATCAACTCCTTATCACCCCCAGGCCAATGGCCAGGTTGAGGTCACCAATAGGGACAGAGAGGCCATTTTGACTAAAACTGTAGATTTGCATAAAAAGGACTAGGCCGCCAGGTTACCTGAAGCTATATGGGCCTACCGTACTACCTGGAAGACTGCTACAAGATTTACACCTTTTGAAATGGTGTATGGTAAAACAGCTGTGATGCCAATAGAATTTGAATATAAGACTCTTCGAATAGTACTAGAGCTGGACATGGATTTAACAAATGCACAAAAGGACAGAATCATGCAGCTCAATGCTCTGGACGAACTCCGAAAGCATGCCCTGCAGCACACTGAGATGATACAGAATCAGCGAATAAGGTGGCATGATAAATACATTAAGGAGAATAAGTTCAAAGTAGGAGATTGAGCTCTGCTTTACGACTCACCGTATAAGGACAGTCCAGGAAAATTACAGACTAGATGGTTGGGGCCGTATGAAATTGAGAATGTATTTGCTAATGGTACAGTTCAACTTGTTACAATTGATCCTATTCGATTCAAGCTATTAGTTAATGGACACCGCCTCTAGTTGTACCATAAACCAGTCTCAAAAGAAGAATTCATGCAACAGTTCGTTCGGGATCTTGCCGCTACTCTTCCTGCAGCTGAAGGCTTTAGCCTTTCTCCTGTGGCTTCACCATAATTTTGAAAAGCATGTTCATAATAAAGGTTTTCTTTTTAAGGAAACCCCTTTTTTCTTCATTTTCACTTATTGCCACATCTCACTTCTTTATCTTCCATCCATCCATCCCAGCCATCCATCCATTCCATCCATTCATATCGACCGCCCATGTCACCCATCCACCTCATTCATCCGCATCACCCTTAATTATGATATCATTCCCAACTGTCAATTCATGCCAAAGCCGTCATCTTTCTTCACACGTACATGCATTTATCAAAGGTACGCCATATCTTTTGTTATCGCATATTTGATTTATTCTATTCTATTCATTTATTGCTATAACTGTACCAGTCATTATTACCCGATCTCCAACTATTCTTTAGTACATGTGAGGACACATGTCATACTCTAAGTAGGGGGCGGGGTAATCCACTTTTAAAACCTATTTTTTTGTCGCTGCCACAATTGCTCAGATAACCTTTCTTTATTATTTTTCTAGTACTTTCCAAATATGATCGCATGTCTTTTTCATTGCATGTTTTTCTTGTAAATTACAATTAAAACTGTTTGTTCAAAAAGTTCATTTTTGGAAAAGAGAGAAATGTGACGGCACAACATAGAAGAAACCAGAACAAAAAGGGAAACAGAGAGGAAATTTTTAAATTTTCAGCAGGGATTTGAATTCAGCTGGGGAAAACCTGTGAACATGGGTGGTCAGCTGGTGCGACATGAGCCTGTAGCTCATGAGTTATCATTGCAAAATCCTCAAACAGTCCAGGCATTCAGCCTCTGTGGGTGGTTAAACTACTTCTTGAGTTTAAATGCTTTTGATAAGGAGGCTGCTGGCAAATTTTTGAGAACCTTTTATGAAGGGGAGGCTACTATATGGGGTCTAACGGTTGTTGTAACTGAAGATAGAATTGCTGAAGTATCCGAGCTTCCAACCGTTGGAGAAAATTTTTCTTCAGACGCTGCCTCTGCAAGGGCTAAATTTTCAATACCCACTGATGGACCTTTGGAAGTCTCCAAGCAGGGATGCAAGCGTGTATCGTTGCCTCCTCCTTATTTAGAATATGTTGCTTACATAATCAGGTATTTAACCTGTGAAGGTCGTTTCTCTTACCTGCATTCGTACCATTTCAAATTATTAAGTCATATGAGGCATGGGTTAGTTGTAAATGTTCTAAATTTCTTATTAAAATTTCTGGAACAAAGTGCCCATGGAACCCAATAGTGGAAAGATAATTCTATTGCTCACCATGGCCTTATCAAATTTTTGATTGAACGCTCTTTGAGAGATGTCTCACCTCTTTCCTGGCAATAATTCGTTGCCCAAAAGAGCTTGCAAATTCCAGAACCCCCTAGGGTACGTACCGCACGGCCTCAGAAAAAGAAAGAAGAAATTACATCTACAAGTAGAAGAATAGGGCAAGGGTCATCTGCTCCTGTAGCACCTGGTCCTACAACTCTCACACCTGAATCCTCTGCTAGGGTACAAACTAGGTCTGCCACTAGGAGAGAGAAGAGAAAAACAAAGGCAGAAGAGTCCCCAGAATCTTACCCTCATTCTCAGAAAAGGCAATGCCCTTCTCCTGCACCATCTTCCCCTGCAGTTGTCTCTCCTACAACAACACTTGTTGCTATTACCAGTTCACCATCATCCTCTGGCATGGCAGAACCCTCTAGTCAGACCATAAAGAGGAAGGCTACAAGAACACCTCCTGCAGCCGCACCAGTGCCAAGAAGAGTTTCCACAAGGAAACAATGTAAGACCTCCCCTTCTTCACCTCAACCAGAGGTTATTGTAATTTCAGAAGGGTCTGTAGAGTCTGAATTTGATGTTTCTCAGAATGTATCTGAGAATGCTGCACAGAGTTTATTCATTCCTGAAGAGGAACAAATTGAGACAAGGGAAATTGAGCATAATGAAAAAGGGGTACCAAGTCTTGATGACTTGGCTGCCGCTGCTATGCAGACTTTGGAGGAAGCACAGTCTTCTCCACTGCAGCAACCAGAATTCATCCTGCAACAAGAACAGGAACAGACCGAACAATTGGATGTGGCCAGTGAAGCTACATTTTCCCCTACCACTTGTCAAGCCATTGTTGTTTATAAGAAGACATTTTTGATTGAGTTTCTGGAATATGTCAAAGCTAACTAGGAACCGGTTACATTGCAAACCCTGACTTTTCGGCACCTAGCCCAGACTGACATGCAACAAAGTCTATGGGAGGTAGAAAAGAAGAAACTGAAAAAGGAAATTGAAAGTCAGAAACATTAAATTATTGAGTTACAAGGAAAAATGGATAAAATGTTAAAAGTAACTGGTCAGATTATGGAATGCAGACCACCACCCAGACTTTATGCTCTGTGCCTTAAGGAACAATTCTTATGGTTCCAACTAATGAGAATTTTTAGAAATCAAGATCCTATACTTCACACTGCTAAAGAATTCTACGACGCATACCAGACAGCCCCTAATTGGTTAAGAAATTCTCTGTGTGAATTTTATTTGCATGGCTTTTTAATTACATTTGAAATAGAATGGAACCCTCTTCTGTATATTGGCGATATCCATTTGAGATCATTTATGTCATGGGTAGCAAATGAAGTAAATTATGGAAGACAATGGGAAACATATGAGGAAGCCGAAAGGAATGAGCCTATTCCACCCTCAAAGTTCAGACCCCCATGCAATGTTAAAAACCTGGTTTACTCTGACATATGGAATTCACAATAATACAGCCAGGATGAAAATATTTGATCTCAGGAGATAGATATATGATGAATCTCAGGAACAGTCATATTCGTTTTGGAGACTGTCATACACCAGAAGTGAGAAAAGGTGGGAAAGATTAACTGTTGGGCTAAGAAGGTCCGAGCCTCACAGTCCCCTAAATTTCACAGCAGCTCTCAAACGATCAAGCAGACATATACAGTTGGGACTTCAAAAGAGATTTGAACTATGGTTGCCATTGAAATTCAAACCTCCTATGCTAATGTGGCCCCTTTATCCTTACCAGGCTACAAATCTTAATGATGATACAGAAGCCCGTAGGTATGAAAGGTGGTAGACTTTTAGAGGATTTTATTACAGGTTTGGAGCTCCATTTCAGAGTCATGCCGCAACCACTGATTTCAGAGAAACTACCAGAAAAGTTAATGCTGGAGGACCAGCATTAGGCTAAGTAGGGGGTAGATGATGAGCCCAAAATGTGCTCATAGTTTGGATATTATGATGAACTTTTAATACCTTTACTTTTGTTATTCATGGTTGTTTAAACTCTTTTGAAACCTTTGATGGGGGTATCCTGTAGCAAAACACTTTCATGTTCCTGCAGCCTATTGTGTTGACTTGTCTACATTTATTACCCCGTTGACTTCCTACATGATTGGTATATCGCATGTAGTTTTTGAATGATGAAATTGATTTAAATATGTGATTAATGAACGAATATTGTGTATGTGCCATGTGCCTTTTCTTTCGCATCTGTTACCTTGTGTTTCGAAGGTTGTTGAAGAAAGTATGATCGAGTCAAGCGCAGCCGATCTCGGCTTTGCAGTAAAGTCTATTTCCTGCATGACTTCGAGGAAGCTCTGGCGAAGACTCTTTGACCGACACCGTTGGGAAGGATTTTTAATGACAGTCAATCTGGAAAGAGTGGAGCGCTAGATTCTCTTTGGATCGGGTTGAACGGATAAATTCATTTATGAAGTATGTTCCTTGATTTTGGGATACACTTTACTTCCACGTCTTTCTTTGTTAGGGGTAGTTAGCTAGTTGTTCTCCTGATTTTAAATAAGTGCTCCTCCTGCGCGAGTGAGCAAGAAGATGGTTAAAAGTTAGATAGAAACATAGTGATAGGGAGATAGCAGATATCATGTAAGAGTTAGTATGGTAGTAATAAAAAGCAGAATTTGTATGACAAGAGATAGAGTTTGTTGCTAGTTTTCATATCAACAAAGTGATGTATACCATTCTGAGTTTATGAATAAAGTTTGATGAAGTTCTGAGTTCAGCACTTGCGTAATTAGTAGATGCTTGCTAAGGGGGCCCACTTAGTAAGTATCTATAGCTAGTTAGTTAGCTGTTCTTTTTCTGTTGATCATCAGTTAGATTTCATCTTTAAAGTTTTCGTACAAACTCAGTCTTGTATTGCTCCTGCAGCATTGGGAATCCATCCTTGTGCCTGTTCCTGCAGCATAAGGCCAATTCATAGTTTGAGTCTCAGTCGTAGCTGTTATGATTTCTGTTTTGGTTAAATCATGGTTGAGTTAAAAGAACTTTACATTGCCTTCCTGTAGTGTAGATAGAATTCTTTCTAAGTATTTATTTATGTTAAGTTGTGACCGAAACTAGTTCTTAGTGCACATATTGTGCTACGCCATTCAAAGTATACGTTCCCTGGTTTGACAAGTAAATGAACGTCCATAAAGAGATATTGGTCACCTACTGGAATGTCCAATTCCTAGGATAGGTTTTACTGTGATTTTCATATCCTTTTGTGGGCGCGACCAATACTAACATACCCTTATCATTGCCTATGCCAGCATATTGCTTAAGCTCATAAAATCTCTGCTCATACGGCTCAACTAACATCACCATCTGCCTTAGCTCATGGAACTCATCCACACAATGCTACCACCAATAATTGGACAAGAACCAAGCTCTGAATCTCTCTAAAAACATCTCCCATGAGACTGAATCTATATCTAAATGAAGCTTTTGCTCTTCCAAATGCCACCATGTGGAAGCAACACCTCAGAGATGCATGATTGCGCACCTAGCCTTGGTGTTGTTACCATATGGATGCATAGTGAAACCCTGTTCAGATCAATTAACTAGGTCTCTGCCTCCAAACCCCTACTAGTCCCATCAAAAGTAGGAGGACATGCTCGTAAAAGATCCCTCATATGCCTAGCTAATATAACTTCCTGCTCAACTGCAATCTATCTCCTCTTGGGATACCTCTCTCTCTCTAACCACCAACTATTCACCCTCCTGTCTTAGACCAAGATAGGAAAGAACCTCCTCAAGTAAGTGATGCAACTATGCGCCCTCCAATCCTAACTGACCCAGATTCTGATCACCACCTCCCTGATTATTTTGGGAACTTTTTTGTTCCTCATGATCAGACTTGCAGGAACTCTGAGGAGGGGGTGTCTTGGAGATTATCCCCGCGGCCACAACCATGACCTCTACCACGTCCTTGACCTCAACCTCAACCTCTAGGAATTATCCTACATAAACACCACCAAGGGCAAGTTCAGGGTGCTAGATGAGGTCAACAAGGGAAAACGTAAACTTCAGAATTCTATGAAAGTAAGACAACAAAACAGGCTCATGTATAACCCAAAGTACCCAATGTTAGAACTTGGGCTCTGATACCATGTGTAATGCCCCGCCATGAAAACTTAGAGGACAATGCTCTAAACACCTAAAAATAGTATAATTTTTTCTTTGAAAGTGCAATATTCATAAGGTTACAAATGAAACAAAAACTTGAATTCTAACGTAAGTCCTCTAAGGTCTGTGACTATGCTACTTGATTCCCATTAACTAAACTAACAAGAGCTGTAAATCATTACATTAACAAATTCCATCTAACAATAAGGATTTCATTTAATCATCACATTTAAATTGAACAATCAATATGAAATAACCATTACATGTGATCAATAGATATCATTTAGAATCAATCCATTTAACTAACATATACAATAACATATTTTACATTTTCCATTACATAATAAAGTTCAACATTTGTTTACATCATTACTTCATTACATTTGAACAATAATGTCTCCTCGAATACATGTGAGGAGGGTACACTAGAAGTATAGTACATGATACAATAGATTTAAGGTACAATACAAATACATGAAATATAATCCACATGAACTGGAAGAAGTGCATAAGTCTTCAAATCCAGGAGTAATCTCATGAAAATGAACAAAGTGAAGGAACCCAATGGAGTACAAGGCACATTCCACTCGACCATGTGGAACCCTAAGGTCCACCCCCATGCTAGGAGATAGCATTAAGGTGCCACCACAAAATAGTCAAGAGACAAAAAACAACACAAAGGCCAACATGACTCCAATGCACAAGTAAAGTACAACATCACACAACAGTAACACCAACTCCATAGGCACACAAACATCAAAGGGAGACAAGTGGAAAGGGAATACTAGGTTGTTGTAGGAGGAGTGTCATCACATAATTTTCTATGGGTTACCTTGGCAAATCTTAGGCCCTGACCCCCATCCTTGGTTACCCTAGTAGCCTCTACCAATCTCTGACCCCCGTACAAACCTATGCAGAATCAACATACCTCTCATGAGGATGAGGCAGTTGATGTTTCCATTCCAGGCCTTCTCAACTCATCTCAAGAGTAAACGAGCACTTGAGCCATGAGTGAGGCATTCACTTATCTTGATTAGTATGATTACTACCCAACCCCCTAGTTCATTTTAGGTTATCACTTAATTACGAAACTCCCACATGGGTTACCCTAGCACCACTTTGTGCATTGAACCCCATTGAGAGCCACTCCCCTACTAGCAATTAGGAGACCCAATGAAATCAATAGGGTAAAGCCAACTTGCACAATCACAAAATCCTCATTAACATACCCAACAAGGCAAGGCATAACTCTTCTCGCACACGAGTTCCAACCGCATTGGTGAATATATTGTGCAATGCTAATGACCATCATATACTCATTCAATACAAAACAATCATCTCAAAGGATTATCAAAGAATTCCATCAAGAAGACAATTCCCCCTAGCCTCTGGAAGAGTCCTACTAATCACTTCCCAAAATGACTTAAACATTGGTACAAAACCCACAATTCACTCCCAAATCAACAATCATTCGCTTTGCTTCACATAAACAATTCAAACACATGATAGAATATGGAATCTAGAGTGGGTATTCAAAGCATTCATTTAATATTACAAAATATTTATCTTAATCCAATTAAACTAATCTTCCATTTACACAATGCACTAATCCATTCATATCCAAATTTTGCTCTATTTCTTTTACTTCTATGACATGATTGTCTAATAACTAAGGCAACCATATTCACTTATTGATCTCATTGAATATACACACACATGCACATATACAAGATCATATATAAAAGTAAACATATGTAAGTATGTATATATATATACTCATGTTTCAACATGCATATTTATATATATATATACATACATACATATTTATATATCCATTCACACATGTCTTATAATACCAAGCAAGATTTTGTTTTCAAATGCAAAAAGTAATTTATACCCATATAAAATTCTATTTATAAATATAGATATATATATATATATATATATATATATAGACACACACACACACATTTATATATATATTTATATTTATACAGTTATTGTTCAACCATTCAAAATATAGTATGGTAGCTACATATATAAGTATTAATTCGCATTACACAGTTATCTATATATATGTATATATATATATTTACATATATATATATAGGTATATATACATTTATGTCTATCTATATATGAATTTATTTCCAATTGAAATTACCATAATACACTTATAAACACCATGGGCAATAAGGCTTTAAATTTATATTGATACCATTCATCGATTACTTATAATCAAACAGGATGCATTCGACTTGATGCATACGAATGAAAGATTATAATACGTATTAATTGATTGGAGGCTTATTGTATAAACTCGACTTAACAAGAATATTTTATCAAAGGCGACAGTGCAAGCTAGAAGATCCAACAAATTAAAATAAAATAAAATAGTAGTGTTTTCCATACATCCAATGCTATACTAAATACGCATGGCACTAATTGAGAATAATAGAGTATTGATAAGAGTAAAGTCTAGAACCCAACAAATTTGAGAGATACATATATGAATCATGCAACCCCAAAGAGGCCTGCAGCTAAGTGGAAAGAAAATTTTGGAGTGAAAGCAGGATACACACGCCATGGATAGATGAGGGAGACTTAAGAAGCTCTCAGGTAAGGCAATTGGTAGACGTTTAGCTAGCATACACCCTACAGACCAGTCTTTAAGGAAGAACACCGCACCATATGCACTCATAGGATGGGTGAGATAAAGAATACATTTTATTGCAACTACATGACACTTGACATTTTTAACCAATATGGAGGGGTATTATGCCTCTGAAGAAAATATTTTAAAGCTAAATGCAGAAAAATGGCAGAGGAAAATTTAGTAGCAAGAAATGAATCAAGAATCATGCCAAATAAAGAAAAGAGGGTATAAGTATTAATGTAGATGAAATACTTTATTTATTTGTAGACGATTTGGGGAAAGTGTTAAACAAGCACAAGACAAACAAGATTCCCAAAAGAATTAAGATTTCAAAAGTTGTATAGCATTTACAGAATAAGCACACTCAAAAATTAAAAAGAATGATTTTGTTTCCAGTAGAATAATGATTCCACTTCTATTATTTTTACAAGTTTAGAATTTAGTTTAGCAAGAACCTGGTTTCTCCTGTTGCCAAAGTGATAATTTGATGTAGAGCTCACAATCCCAACCTGCTACTGCAACCCCAGCTTCAACACCTTCTGAATTTCCACAACACTACAAAATCCCCAATTCCAAAGCTTCCAAAACCCCCAAGAAAAGATTTCAAGAACTAGGAAAATGTTCACGACAACTACCAAAATTAGTTTTCAGAAGAATCATCAAAATCCCCTTAACTAATTTATTTATTACATCCCCCATCCGTAACTACATACACTTCTTAATTCAATTAATTTATTTAATTTTCCCCCACTACCATCAACTTCTTCAATTTATTATTATTTTATAATTTTTTAGCCATATCTTGCAATTTGCAAACAATTAAATTAACTATTAAAATATTTGGTTTATTAACTTAATCTTTCATATAATTTTGTTTGCACAATGTCAGAGTTTAATACATTTGTTCTTTACATTCCCTTATTAAATCATAATTTTAAATTTATTTAAATCAAATAGACATTATTAATATTTATTTAATCAATACCTCAATTTTATAAAATCTTTTATTTTAATTATCCCAAAATCTTTTATTTTCAATAATCATTATTTTAATATAATGATCAAACAAAAGCACTAATCAAGTACATTACTCAAATGAACAAAACACCAAGTAGTACTTGACCTCAGAGCAAAACGAGCTACAAAACACAATGACATAGATAGGCCAACATGAACTGACCACACAGATAGGGAATGACAAATGGATACTCATCCTCATCCAAGATGATGGCTCAACATAGGGGACCAAATGCTATCTCCAAATCAACAATCTCCATTGGGATTAAGGCATGCTCAAACTTGGCAATTCAGGTGGAGTCGATGCTTGGTACTTGCAGCCTGCAGCAAACCACACAGTTGAGCATGTACATAGACAAAGAGTCAAACACACTATGAAGGGAAAATCACAGCGTTGTAGGGCACTCGCAAGAGAGAGATGTGACACTGTTCCCGTTCACCAAAATACATCAGTGCACATTAATCAGATACCAAATCATGATAATAACATATATCCAATAATCACATAATACTCATATCAATAATAACCCACACATTCAATTAAAGTGATCTACTAAGCATGGTATAATCATAAATATCAGAGATAAAAGTGTCATCAAGTATCATCATAACTGTGCATCAAAGTATCATAATATCCAAGTATAACCAAGTCACTGTCAGAAACAAAAGCAAACTGAGGGGCACTACACACTAGCTCCTTTGTTACCTTCTTCAAGAGTTCAAAACTCTTAGCAAAATTAGTTATTCTTTCAAATTTAGCTTTCCACATGAAATGGCTCAAGGGTGTGCAAATATCATCAAAGTTTTTAATGAACTTTCTATAAAATTTAACCAATCCATGAAAACTATTTTTAAAAATGGAGAGCATGAATCTCAAGCACAACAATCAATCAATCATACTCAACATATTATTATTCAATATAATATACATTTATAAAGCCTTTCAACTTTTTAGCTATACAAACCACTCAAATATTGACATAAACCTAATAGTATTAATCAGTAACACCTACTTTTAATAAATTAAATTTAATAAGTTAATTTATTATTTATTATACACAAATATTAAACTATGTCATGCACTAATTCCTAATACCCTCCAATAGTATTGATATATAATGAGGAACTTTATTCTAGAGTTGCATCAATAGTTGGTTCTAGTTAGTCATTGACAACATCTTCTTAGTTAGTACTGAGACACACCTATTTTATATTCCCCCTTATTTAATGGAAGTTTTCCTTAAATGTTAATTTCCACTAATAATGCATCCTTTTACAATGTAATTAAATCAAACCTTCCCCCATTTTACAAGGCATGTTAACTCAATTACAAATATTTTTCAGAAGTTTAAATATCTCCTAAAACTACACTTCGTATTAAAAAGAATACGAAGTTTCAAATCTCTGAAAACTATAATGATGTTTATAAAAATACCTCTAGTAACATCGATATCTTAACCTTCCTACTCTCCAAACTCACTACACATACTTAATAGGAAAACCAAAATAAATGTTTTTAAAATAAATTTTTATTATTTAAACTATAATTTTTTTACCTCAATAGAATTCATGGGATAAATAAAATCGCTTCCAAATTACTATTACTACCTCCAAACCAACAAATAAAATCTATGAGGTTAAAGTATACGCTATATGTTTACCTCTTTCCCATTCAAGTTGGATTCCTTATAGGGAGGAATATGAGAAAAATAGAGATTTGATTACATTCCATGCATGCTAGTATTTTATTAATTTACCTTATAGCAAAGTGAACTTAGAAAATTCTTTTCTCTATCAAAATCTTTGATAATTAAAAATACCCAAAATCACATTTTATCATCAACAATATTTATATAAATAGAGTATCGACATAAAACAAAAATTATGATTGGTTTCCTACAAACCACATTCATACCCCCTAACATATACTTAGAAAAATTGAGCCCTAATATCATTTCCGTATAATTTCAACCATATTTTTTAAATTTTCTATTTTAGATTGATGATTGCATGAGTATGAAATGATTACACCAAAATATGTAGGAAACAATGAGCTAGCTACTTATGAATGGTAAATAATAAAATCATAACCTTGTCACATACCATTAAATATCAAAAAAATAAACATAGTTGAACCATGTCCCTTCCAAGCTCCTCGATTCTTTGAATATATTTTTTTTTTTTTAAAAAAGGGGTGAAAATTTTATTGAAATAACTAGCAAAGTACAGAGAGCAAGGGCCACAGGCCCCAAAGGAAAAACAACCAGAACAGAAAGGAAACCCCAAAAGGGGCAAAACTAATCATCCATATCTTTCTTGACCAAGCTCTCAAGGTCTTGAGCACAATCCAGAGGCAGGTGAGCCCAGTCTCCTGCTCTCCATCCCTCTCCACGATCTGAAGCCCACTTAGCCAGGCAATCCGCAGTCGCATTCCACTCACGAGATACATAGCAGAAAGAGACTGCAGCAAAAGAAGTACTCAGCCTAAGAATTTGTCTACCCACCACAGCTAGATGCCAATCCACCTCCTCCATCCGTTGCAGATTCAACATATCCACCACCACCTGAGAGTCAGACTCAAAAATAATCTTGCTCCACCCCAAAGCACATCCTCTTTCAAGAGCCAAGAGGACAGCAAGCGCCTCCATGTAATTATTGGTCTGTAGCCCCTTATATTCAGAGAAGAAGAAAATAACCTTACCAGAGCTATCCCTTCCAATTCCTCCAACCCCAGCATGACCGGGATTTCCCCTGGAAGACCCATCCGTATTAATCTTGAGAGTCCCCACAGGGGGGGGAGACCACTTCCCATCCCTACAAACCTTCTTTTTACTTCGGCGACTTCTAGTATGTTGTTTTGCACCAAGAGCATCCCTTGAACCAACTTTCAAAATATGCAGATTTTGAACCACACACACATCTCCAGGATCAATATCCTCAGAGAGGTCACACTTCGTAGCAAGAGTCTCCTGAAGCATACTTATTACTTGTAACCAAACCTGGTGCACCCTCTTCCACTTATCCTGGAAAATCCCGCGGTTCCTTTCCAACCACACCTGCCAGATAATAAATCCTGGACCAATATCCCAAGCTACCTCTAGAAAGGAGGTCTTAGAAGGGGGTCTACCAAGACTATTCCAAAATTCAACCAAAGAATTAGCATGAATACAAGCACGCTCCCAAGCTTCCCACCACCAGTGCCAAATAACCCTAGTGAAAGAACAATGGAAAAAGAGGTGCGAACTATTTTCTTCACCTTGCTTGCATAAAGCACAGATAGAGGGCCCATGAAAGCCCCTCTTCTGGAGATTCTCCTAAGTAAGACATCTATTCTGCACCACCAGCCATAAGAAAAAATTACACTTGGGCCAAGCAAATTTATTCCAAACCTGCTTCCACCAAGATATGTCCATCCTATCAAAACTTTGACTTTCCAACTCTTGATACCCAGAAGCAACTGAAAACTTTCCTTTCGGATTGGGTCCCCAAGCTAGGGTATCAGCTTCTCTTAAAGAGTTACACGCTCTACCAGCAAGAATCCCAGCAAGAAGCTCCCTTTCGCCCTCAGAGCCCCCTGGAGGCCAGTCCCGAGGTTCTTTCCATCTAGCAACCTCACCACGACCCACCCTTAAAATCACCTTAAAATCCTCAACTTTACTCCAACCTGCTGCAAGAAAGCTATCTCCAAGAGGCTTCAGGTGGGGGTATTGGGACAAGATAGGAGGGAACCCATCCCAAGAATCCTCCCAGAATAGGGCATCCAAACCACTGTTACAAATCCAGAAGAGACCCATTTTAACTAAATGTGCCCCTTTCTTCAAGGTCTCCCAAATCATGGACCCCTTTCCTGTCAAATTATACCTCAGCACATCTTTCCCATTCACCCCACCAAGATACTTAACATTAAGAATTTTAGCCCATCCTTGATCCTGACTTATACACCATCTCCAAAATAGCTTAGCTGCGAGAACCCTACCATTCAAGCTTGTTTTCCGCATACCAAGGCCTCCATCCTGCTTAGATCTACAAACACAGTCCCATTTGACTAGACTCCACTTAGAGGACAACAGATTACCAGTCCATAAAAATTGCCTAGAAAGGGCATCAAATTCCTTAATGAAGCCCGCAGGGGCAGACTGCACAAGACACCTATAGATAGGTAGAGCTTGAACCACAGACTTTAGAAGAGTCATTCTACCAGCAGTTGAAAGCCACCTGTGGGTCCAATGACTAACCTTACTCCGAAGTTTGTCCAAAATCTCCTGCCACACAGCCCTAGGCAACCTTTGATCTGAAAGAGGGATTCCAAGATACACAAAAGGAAGAGTTCCAATTTGAAACCTCAGGATCTGAGCAATCCGAGCCTGGATAAGATCAGGGGTATTGAAGAAAAAAATATGAGACTTTTCTTCACTAATCTTTTGGCCAGAGGCTTTCACGTAAATATCCAGAGCTCTTCGGAAGCTAGTCGCCTCCTGAATTCTTGCAACTCCCATCAAAGCCGTATCATCCACAAATTGAAGGTGGGAAGAAGGATGGATGCCATGCCCCCACTGCCACCCCTGAATCAATCCCTGTCTAGCCTGAGACTTGAGAAATCTTCCAAGACCTTCCACCATTAGAATGAAGAGGTAGGGGGAAAGAGGATTCCCTTGCCTAAGGCCTCTAGTCACCGCAAATAAGTCAGTAGGCTCTCCATTGATCAGGACAGCAAAAGAGGGTGATGTAATGCAACTCATTACCCAACTAACCCACTCCTTTCCAAAACCAAAGGCTTGAAGAACTTTTTGAAGAAAGCTCCATCTGACCCTATCATAAGCTTTGGCCATGTCCAATTTTATGAACATGGCTTTCTCCTTAGAGGTAGCCATCGAGTGCACAGCTTCTGCTGCTATGATAACCCCATCCAAAATCTGCCTTCCTGTAACAAAGCCCCCTTGCTCCTCAGAGATCAAGTTCCTGAGCCATGGCTTTAACCGTTCGGCTATCAATTTTGTAATTATTTTATATATCACGTTGCACAAAGCAATAGGTCTAAAAGAGTTAAGGGAGTCAGCTCCTTCCTTTTTTGGGATGAGCGCAAGGAAAGTTGCATTCAAAGCTTTAAGCATCTGCTTATTGCTAAAAGATTCCTGAACCACTTCAAAGAGGTCCACCTTGACTATGTCCCAGAAAACTTGAAAGAACTCTACAGGAAAGCCATCCGGTCCCGGGGCTTTACCCTTTTTCATTTGAAACACCACTGCTTCTATCTCAGCTAGAGAAACAGGCTTAATGAGGGCCTCATTCATTTCAGGAGTGACAATGGGGGGGATGCAGTCCAGAACCAAATCCTCCTCAACCCTAGCAGGATCCGAGTCTTCTGAGAATAACTCCCCAAAAAACCTAGTAGCCTCCAAAGCAATCTTCCTATGAGAGAAGACCATCGACCCTTCTGCCGTCCTGAGAGAATTGAGGACACTCCCATGTCTTCTATCCTTAACAGTGGTGTGGAAGAACTTAGTATTTTTGTCCCCTTCCTGGAGCCAATCAATCCTAGCTTTTTGTTTCCAAAAAATCTCCTCCCGTAGCTCCCATTCCTCCATGTCTTTTAGCGCCATAGCTTCATCTCTAAAAAGCCTGTCAGACAAGCCCTGCTCTCGGATTTGACGAGTAATATTATCCACCCTCATCTGAGCTTCACGCTTTGCGACAAAGAGGTTTCCAAAGCACTCCCTGTTCCACCTTTTCAACTTGAACTTGACATACTGCAGTTGCTTGACAAAGGCGAACATAGCTGTGCCATAAGCAGGTTTCCCTTCCCTCCACCAGGCAGACACATGATCCTGAAGAGAAGCATCCCTTAGCCACATAAGCTGGAACTTGAAAGGAGGGTTCTTTGTCATTTGGAACTTAGAAGCAGTCAAAAGAATTGGCCAGTGATCTGATCCTCTCCAGTCAAGAACCTCCGATCTGGTATTCCAACAATCTGCCATCCAAAAGCAAGATACCAGAAATCTATCTAACCTTTCCGCTATCGTCTCCACCCCACATCTCCTATTATTCCAGGTGAACAGACCATTGGAAGGTGTAACATCCACCACCCTCAACCTTTCAATATTACTCCTCAAAAGGCCCGCAGAAGGGTCAAGCCTAGGATTACCTCCCCGTTTCTCTTCTAAGCTTAAAACTGCATTAAAGTCTCCTGCTAGAATCTAGGGGAACAAAGGAGCAAGAGAGTGAACATATCCTATATGTGACCAAAGCAAAGTCTTACCCACAAAATCAATTGGGGCATAAACATTAGTGAAAAGAAGAATCTCATCAGTTTCGCAACACGTGGCCACCAAGGAAATAGAAGATCTACTAGAAACCCACCAAAGTGGAACCAACTTGCGAGGATCCCATAAAAGAGCCAAGCCCCCAGAACATCCTTGTGCTCCAATGCATTGACACAGACATCTAGGCCAAATCTTAGCAGCCGTATACAACATCCTCTCAATAGATAACTTAGTTTCTTGGATAAAAACCACCACAGGCGAATGAGACTTAATCAATTCTCGAATAGCCTTTTGTCTAGGGATGCTATTCAACCCCCTTACATTCCATGAGAGAACAATCATTTTTGGGATAGAGGGAAATGAGAATCAATAGTCTTCACAGCGCCAGACTCCACCAAAGTCTCGCCCACTAACTTAACCTTCTCCTGGTCTTTCTTCCGTCCCACCTTAAGAGACTTCTCTGAAACATCTTTTCTAATGGTCTTTTGATGAATGCCTAGAATAGAAGGGGAATCCCTTCCTTTACTCTCCTCTTGCTGCCGATCTTTCCCAGAGCTAGACTTGAGACGGGGAGGAGCAGAAGCCTCCTGCACATCCTTATCTCCGCTATCTCCCAAGTCCTCCATAGGCCCTACTGGAGAATTTGTGTCCATCTGAACCCCAAGCACTCCCACCTGTGGACCATCCTGAGTTGTGTTCACCTCCCCATCAATGTCCCCTGCCTCCAAAAGATCTTGGCCCGTAGGCATATTAGCAATGGTTCCATCAAACTGTTCCAGATCATCTAGCGCATCAAACCTATTGAAAACCTCATATGTTTGTCTATCCTTAAATGTCCTCTTTTGACCCCGACCCTTATTACGGCCTTTAACAGGAATGAATCCCTCCTTGTCCTCCCTCATGGGGGCTTTCCCTTTGTCTTGATTAGGAGGTGCACTAGCTGACCCCCCTTTTGAATCCTCTGCAGGCTTTGATTTGGGACACATCCTTTGCAAATGTCCATATTCATGACAAAAACGGCAACGAAACGGTAGTGTTTCATAGTCAAGTTGTTGAATCCATGAGCTTGATCCCAATCGAATTTCTATAGAATCAGGCAAGGGCTTATTCAGATCAATTTCTACACAGACTCGGGCATAGGTAATTACCTTCTTTTCCATAGTCTGTCTTGACGGACCAACTGGTTTTCCAAGCTAGCTTGCAACTAGATTGAAGATATCCTCTCTCCAAAATTCCAAAGGCAGCCATGGCAGCCGCACCCAAACCGGAACCCGTGAAGGAAGCTCTTCTGTAGGATTGAATCCAACATGCCAGGGCTTGATGAAAAGGCCCACTTGATTGTAGAAATAGGGCCCTCCTTCAAATACTTTATTTCTGTCCGACATGCAAGAGAAAATCACTTGAAAATAACCATTGGCTGCCAGCATGACATCCATATCCCCCTCCGGAGACCAAGTTTGACGAGCCCAAGATTCCAGAAAGGGCAAAGACACACGGATCCCCAGAAACTTACAAATCAAGGCATGTTTTGATAGATAGTTGATATCGTCTACAATGGACTCAGGCTGAATCTCAACAATTGGCCTATTATCACTCTTAGCAAGACACCCATTCACCTTTGAAGGCCGAAAGCCTCCAGACAGATAAGAGGGTTCTCCCGATCCTGATCCATTCTCACCAAAAACTGGATTAGCATGCAAAAGCACTGAAGGGCTGCCATCCGCCACAACATCCTTAAAGGACAACCCCCTGCCCCCAGGTAAAACCCCACACGGAGCCATGCAAGATCTCCAAAAGAAACCACCGAGTGGGAGACCACAGTCCCAGCCCCACAAAAAGACACCCCAAAGACACAACCCACAAGGGCACACGGAGAACAAAACCCACACCCCCAGAAAAAGACAAGGAAGAGCCCCCACCAACAAAAGAGAAAAACCAGAAGGCAAAGCAGAAAGGAAAGAAGAGGGAAGGAAAACCCCCGAGCAGCCGAGCCCCTCCCACACCCAAAACCACCCCCAAACAGCAGACAAAAGCCCCTACGCACAAACCCCCTTTATAATTAGTTAACAAACAATAAATGATGTATACAATTTTTATTGACTTTTTATATAAATTAATAATTACATTGAGACATGTTCTCTAATGTCGATAGCAATTTGAGTACATAAAAACCAAAACACAAAGAAAAGATATTTTCATAAGCTATTACAGATGTAAAATGAAACTTAGACACAATTTTCTACTAGAAGTTCATTTCACAACCAAAACATAACCACCATATATTAAAAAAAAATTATAATTAAATATAGAAATTCAAGATATACATATAAAAACATTAAATCGTTATTTATAAAAATAAAATAGATATAATCTTATTTTACTTTGTCAACAAAAAAATATAAATATATATTATAAATTAATTAATTTTTATTTAGTAGAAAAATTATTATTTATTTTTAAATATAAAAACAGTACATACAAATGAAAAAATAAAGATGTATACAACATCTATTTCAATGTCATCATTTGTTTTATATTTATGTTTCTTTATAATTTTTAAGTTGAATTTGAATAATAAAAATTAATAACTTCTATTAAATGTTGGCATGGGTTTGCACTATATAGCATGTTTTCTATTTGCAAAATCTAGGAAGCAAAACTAAAATTATTTTATAGTCAAATGTGATTGTGGATATTTTGAATTGTTGGATTTAAACAAAGATGAATGATATTATGGATGGATGATTAATTTAGTAGCTAATAAATTATATAACTAATCATTGAATTTAAAGTTTGGGCTATAACTTTTAGTGTGTTCAATTTTAAAATTGAATTAGTTAGTTCACATAATCCTCTATTATTGGCCTCAATGTTATTTAAAAATTGAGATTTATTATATGCATGATGCATGTAAATTGTATATGGAGGAATAAATATCCAAAGCATTGCTAGTAAATAGGTGAGTTTTGGTTTACAGTTGTTGGGCCTTTGGGGTTTCCGCTATTATTTTATTTCTTCCTTCCATTCTTGACTCCCTGATCCTGATGCCTAAGTTCCTGAAGTTGCTAAGTGTTGAATTTGTTGGACTTCAACCTTTCAAAGTTCCCTTTCCCCTCATACCCTTTTATCACATTGTCTTGTAATTCTCTCAATTCTCAAATTTTGAAGGCCTACGTTATTTTGGTGGCCCTAAGTTATTTTGGTAGGGTATCAAGTTTCCTCGTCCTTTTGTCCTCCTTTTGGTATGCATCATGTCATAGTCTTGATTCTCAAGGCTCAACAAAGGTGACAGTGTGACTTGTTGGGATCACAAATATTTTAATGCTTCAACATTTTGGTAAGCATTATGATGGATTTATGATACTCCAATGTCTCTCTTGTGCCTTTGTTAGGTTTTTGTAAATTTTAATGACAAATCTTTCAGAAGTATGATAGGATTTAGGATGATTATTTTAATAATTATATGTTGGTGTGGAGCCTAATCAGTCTCCAAGTGGGAGATTGTTGGTATGTGGTGACTAATCATGCCATACTGTACACTCTTCATGTATCCTTGCTGGGGTCTGGGGCCTACCAGCCTTGGGCTTGAGGGTGGTACTCTCGAGAAAAATTCCCCCTTTGCGCCATCATCAAAAAAGGAAAAAATACCGAAAAAGAAAAAAACCAACTTTGTAAAACCCTAATTCTAGAAGCTTCTAAAAGATTGTTATAAGCAGTTTGGATGGAGGATACAGTGGGTGCATTATTAGCAAGATTGTAATATGTTTCACACTGGATAATAAAATCATTGGATGGTTGCAGTTTTGTAGATGTAGCCCAGATTGGGTGAACCACATTAAATTCTCTGTGTTGTCTCATTTCTGCTATAATTTTCTGTGTTTTATTGATCAAATCTACATTTAACTGTTATATATCTACCTTCTAACCCTAACAAGTACTATAAGAGCGGGTTGTGTTTGATTATCATTTGTAGGAAAGGTTTCACAATTGAGTGGGAGTCTCATGGTTAAGTGGGAGCAATGGTAGACAAGGGTAAATTGAAGGTAGATAAATTCAATGGGCAGAACTACCAGTTATGGAAGATGTAGATGGAGGATTATCTCTATTAGAAGGATTTATGGAGGTTGTTGGAAGGAACAACCAAGAAACCGACAACAATGAGTGATGAGGAATGGAATCTTCTGCACAAAAAGGCACTAGGAGCCATTCGTTTATGTCTGGCACAATCGGTGGCATTCAATATTACAACAGCAAAGACAACTCAAGAGTTGATGGAAACCCTGGCGAAGTTATATGAAAAGCCTTCCACTTCGAATAAGGTATTTCTTATGAAGCGTTTATTTAATATGAAAATGGTAGAAGGTGGGTCAGTTGTTGATCATTTAAATGAGTTTAATACGGTTACTAGTCAATTAACTTCTATAAATGTAAACTTTGATGAAGAAGTTAAGGCTCTTTTGATTCTGTGTTCTTTGCCAGAAAGTTGGAATAGCTTGGTAATGGTTGTTAGAAATTTTGTTTCTGGTTCGAATACATTGAAATTTGATGATGTTGTTGGTGTTATTTTGAGCGAGGAAATTCATAGGAAAAGTTCAAGTGGAACATCCACATCAGGCAGTGTTTTGAATGTAGAAAGTAGGGGCAAACCAAAGGAGAGAGGAAACAATTCTGGAAGTCATGGGAAGTCACGAGGAAAATCAAACGACAAAAGGTCCCAATCTAGAGACAAGAGGGATTGTTGGTACTGTGGTAAACTAGGTCATTTAAAGAAAGATTGTTGGTCTCGAAAAAATAAAGGAGACAAAAAGGAAGGCAATAAAGAGGCAAATGTGGTAAGTAATAAATCTGATGAGGATGCTTTGATTCTTTTCCTTGATAATGCTGATGATTCTTGGGTGTTAGATTTAGGGGCTTCATTTCGTGCTACGCCCCATAGAAGTTATTTTCTTGATTACGTTCAAGGGGATTTTGGGTTGATTTATTTGGGAGATAACGAACCTTGTCAAATTGTTGGAAAGGAAAGAATCAAGATTAAGTTGCAGAATGAGAATCATTGGCTACTACATGAGGTAAGGCACGTTCTAAAGTTAAAAAGAAATTTAATTTTAGCAGGGCAACTAGATGATGAAGTGTGTTGTTACATTTAGTGATAAAAATTGGAAGGTTACAAAAGGTGCCTTAGTGGTAGCAAAAGGTGTGAAAGTAGGCACCTTATATCTTTATACAGGTCATACTGTTCCTTCTACTTTAGTTATTGCGGATAAAAATCAATGTTCAGGAATAGTTGTTGCAATTCAAAAGGCAAAAAATCAGACAGTTGCTATGGATTATGAATCAACATTGTGGTATAATAGACTTGGGCATATGAGTGTAAAAGGTATGAAAGTACTTCATTCAAAGGATGTTTTACCAGGTCTGAGATGTGTTAATATGGATTTCTGTGAAAGTTGTGTGTATGGAAAATAAAAGAGAGTTAGTTTTCTCAAAGATGGGAAGCAAAAGAAAGATGAGAAATTAGAGCTTGTGGATACGGATGTATGGGGACCAGCTCAAGTATCTTCTCCAGTGGATCTCGGTACTATGTCACTTTTATTGATTATGCAACAAGGAAGGTATGGATTTATTTCCTTAGGCAGAAATCTGATGTATTTGAAACTTTTAAGAAATGGAGAAGCTTGATTGAGAATGAGATAGGTAAAAAGTTAAAAATTTTGAGATCTGATAATGGTGGTGAGTATTGCAACAAAGAGTTTGAAGATTATTGTTCCTCTAATGGTATTCGTAGGCAAAAAATAGTTCCAACGACTCCACTGGAAAATGGAGTGGCTGAGCACATGAACAGAACAATAATGGAGCATGCATGAACATGCTTTAACAGTAATAAACAATAATGGAGCATGCATAGACTATGAGATTGCATGTTGGGCTGCCTCTAAACATGTGGGTAGAAGTTGTAAACACTAATGTTTATTTAATCAATAGAGGTCCTTCTAATCCTTTGGATTGTGGTATTCCAGAGGAAACATCGAAAAGCCAAGAAGGTGAGTTATTCTTTCTTAAGACCTTGGTTGTGAAGCATTTGGTAATACGTAGATTCTAAAAATATCAGAACCAAGCTGATGCAAAATCAAAGAAATGTGTATTTGTTGGATATGGCGTGGATGAATTTGGTTATAGGCTTTGGGATTTTGAAAATCAAAAACAGAGAAGTAGGGATGTCATATTCAATGAGAAAAAAGTTGTACAAAGCACCAGCCAGAAAAGAGAAGAAAGAAACATTTCAAAATAATGATACAATCAAATAGCGACATAAATTTAGTGGTTCCTCATGCCCGCGAACAACAAGAACAAATGTATCAATAAACCTGCCGAGTTAGACTATCTTTAAGCATTGGCAGGACCTCCATGTTGATTTTCTCTTTGTATATTTTTATTAACCGGGATGCCGTGAACCACGCAGATGAAGCTATCCGGGCGGATACCAAGGTTCGGGGTGGAGAAGTGGAATGGAAGAAGAAATGGACTCCTTGATGGGGATAAGTAGACCTCCATAAATATTCTCTCCCTCTTTGTATACTATTCTGTTAACTAATGCTGGTGAACTAGAATATTATGAAGAAGCTATGCAGGTGGATACCAAGGTTCCATGGGAGCATGGAATGAAAGAAGAAATGGACTCCTTGCTAAAAAATCAGACTTGAGAATTATGCAAGTTGTCTGCAGGTAAAAAGGTTTTACCAAACAAATGGGTTTATAGGCTGAAAGAGGAGCATGGAGGTAAGAAAAGATTTAAAGCCGGATTAGTTATAAAGGGATTTGCACAGAAAAAAGAGTATTGATTTTGATGAAATCTTACTCTGGCGAAAGCAAATGACTCTCTTATCTTGCATCTGTTTTAAAGTCATTGTGGTTAAGCAAGATTTTCCAGTATTTAGAACAACTTGATGCAAAACAACCTTTCTCTCCATGGTGATTCGAAGAGGAAATATATATGGAACAACCACAAGGATTTCAGGTCAAAGGTATAGGGAGTAATAGTGCGATTGAAAAAGTTTAGTAGGCTTGAAGCACCCAGCAAATGGTGCATATTAAATTTGATAGTTTTATGTCTAAGCAAGGCTACAGTCGGTGTAATTCAGACCATTGTGTTTATTTTAAGAGGTTAGATTATGATAGCTACATTATCTTATGTTTATATGTTGATGATATTCTTGTAGCGGGGTCTAACATGGATCACATAAGGGAGCTCAAAGTCAAAATACCAGCAAAATTCATCGCTGGGCGAAGGATCAGGGGAAGCAAAGCAACCTTGGTAAGCAATATCATAAAAAGTGATAGGAAAACTTAGAAAATTTTGTTTCTTATCTTTAGGGCCTGATTATGTTGAAAAGGTGTTACAAAGATTTCATATGGAGAATGCAAAAGCTGTCAGCACACCTTTGCCCAGTCATGTTAAATTGACTAAGGATATGTATCCAAAGACACAAGAGGAGGAAGAAAAAATGTCCAAGATTCTATATTCTTCATCTATTGGTAGTGTAATGTATGTCATAGTATGTATGAGGCCCGATATTGCACATGTTGGAGTTGTGAGTAGGCATATGAGTAATCCCAAAATGAAATATTGGAATGGTGTGAAATGGATTCCCTCGTGCATTTGGGAGGCACATCCAATAAATGTTTATGTGTTTTGGGGCTCTAACATTGGATTTGGTGCCATGTTGACTCCTCAGATTTCAGCAGGATGTAGATACCGCCGGTGAGTACCACAAAAGCTGGCGTATTTGGCGCTGTACGTCGCTGAGTTGACGATTCCAGCGTAAAGGTGCCGACTTTATCCACCACTGAGGCGTAGTATGTTAAACAAAAAGGTGAAAGGAGATGAGAGGTCAAAAATTTTTCATGGAAGAATGGGGAAACAATAGGATAACAACATCGTGACTTGTTTACATAAATAGCTATAGTATACATCTTGTGAAAGAATTCAAATTTCAGACTCTAAAAAACCAAACACATATAGTTGAGATATCATTTTATTCTACCCATGTCGTGAGGGGATGGATAGGTAAAGTTGGAAAAGTGATACATATAGATGCCAATCCAGCAGATATGTTTATAAAGGTGGTGACAAGGGAGAAGTTGAGCTCCTCTTAAGCTTCAGTTGGCCTTCAAGGTTGAATTCCAGTATAACAGAGTAGTAGGGCCTGCCGGGTTATTTCTCGAGCTGTGGGTGCGCCGTGTCGCTTCCGTGATCAATCTCCAAGTGGGAGATTGTGGGTTGATGTGGAGCCCGATCACCTCCGCGGGAGATTGTTGGTATGTATGCACATCATGCTATACTGTACACTCTTCATGTATCCGCATTGGGGTCTGAGGCCAGGCTGGGCTCCAAGTGGGGGTTTGGGGGTGGCAACCCCTGAAAAAAAATTTCCCATTTTTTTCGAGTCATCATCGAAAAAGGAAAAAATCACCAAAAAAGAAAAAAATGACTTTGTAAAACCCTAATTCTAGAAGCTTCTAAAAGCTTGTTATAAGCGGTCTAGATGGGGGTTGTAGTGGGGGAATTATTAGCAAGATTGTAATATGTTTTACACTGGATAATAAAATCATTGGATGGCTGCGGTTTTGTGGATGTAGCCCAGATTGGGTGAACCATGTTAAATTCTTCGTGTTGTCTCGTTTCTGCTATAATTTTTTGTGTGTTTTATTGATCAAATATGCATTTAACTGCTAGATATATCTGCCTTCTAACCCTAACATTATAGTGGCCCAATAGTATGTTTTATCATCCACCTACTCCACCAACTCACATTAATGGTGATGGATAACCCAACTACCAAAATTAAATGTGAGTGTCTTCCATCAATTTGGAGCACCCATTTGGGTGGAAATCGACCTCAACCATAGATTCAACATTTCTACAATGTCGTGACTTAGGGTTTCTTTAGGTAAATTTTTATTGGGTTTGGGTCCCTCATTTTGATCATTGGACAATATTTAGATACAAAGAATAGTAGAAGAATAATCCAAAAGGGTAGATATACACATAAAATAATTCTAGAACATTTGTGAGGAAGCAGAGATAGTGCCAAATTATTGAAAGAATATTGTAATATCATGGTTCAATTTTATGTCTCCACTAATTTAAAATATTTTCTTCAACACAATTTTTGTTGTGAATGTAAACACTATTAGAGGAATATGAAAATATTCTAAACTTGTTGCATGTCTTGTAAAAACTCTTTTTGTTCTTGCATATATGAGTTTTAATAGTTCATTGATGAATAACTAAGTAGACAAAGCTAACAATAATATATGTTGATGCATCTTAATGCTTAGATCAGTTGTTTGTTATCTTCTCTTTCCATCTCTCCTTGTCAGTTGTGACTCTATTGCCCTTGGATAGGCACCAACCTCCTTGTACTTGTTGTAGGCACACACATAAAAAAAATCATTAAACACTTCTCTATTTCAATTTAAGTTTATGAAATTCATGATATCATTACATGCAAATAATACTATGTATCATTTTCTATGAATCATGCAACTCACTCCCACCTTGCACTCATTGCTAAGGTGTTGAATCAGTTATATGGAGGTAGTAAGGTAGTTATTTTCACTCAGCCTAGTGACAACCTTGGGGTTGAATCAACAGTGTGGGTTTAACTACCAGTTTGATTTTCTTATTTTATAATCCAACCTCCAAGAATACCTTCCCAAGTCTAGAAGACAATATCGAAGTGTAGGAGAGAAAAAACACTCTCATAGAATTGATCTTAAATCGTCCATTGTTATGTTGATAAACCATTTTCACCCACTTGATGACAACCCTAGCCTTGTGGGTGGAGTTTAGTTTTAGGAAGTGGAGCAATAGTTTTGGGACCCAATAGGTACCCTACAAAAAATCTTACAATAGAATTCCCATCGCATAAGTTTCAGGTAAAAGAAGAGCCAAACTATGATAGGGAAATGGCCTACATAAAGGGATTGGAAAAAGGACCATTATATAACCAAGATCTTGGATATAGGATTCCGCCATGGAAAAACCAGAGAAGTTCTAACACCATTCAAGGTCCAAGATCATACAATGATAACAACCCATACTAGGGAGGAAGAGGTTGTGGACAAGGAAGAGGAAGAAGAGTCGATGCCACATGCTTTAATTATGGGAATCCAAGACACTTTGCTATAGAATGTTGGGGAGAGAAAAGAAAATAGTGCGGATTTTGTGGTGAGGAAGACCATGACACATTTAACTCTAAAAAAGTGTGCCAATACTACAAAAATGCACAATCCCAAGGCCAAAATGATAAATAACAAGATTCAAATACAACTAGAGGGGCTAGAATCCTTCGCAAAACACCTAAGAACCCAGAGGAAGGGACCAAAAGGTGCCACAAAACTAGAAAATATGAGGGCTATACTTCAAAAGAGAGTAGCACCGAAGTAGAATACCACATAGAGTTTAGCCCCTAGAAAAAGGGCAAGGAAGCGATGGTAACCAAACAAGGCACAAACACCAGAAAGACAAATGCAATGACCATAGAAGAGGAGGAAGGCTCAAAGGGGGAAGAAGGATTCCACCCAACCAAGGAGAAACATGACCGAATAGTAGAACAAGCTAAAAGGATTATTGAACAAGAGCAAGAAAAGGAGAAGGAAAAAAATGATACTTCACAAAAAAAGAAGTGAAAGGGCTCAAACAACTAGTGAAATTGACATAAAAATAAGACCTGATTACAAAATTAAAGTGGTTTAGTAAATATTAGAAGAACATACCACAAGTTAGAATGATAAGAAAACACTAGAAAACAAGAAAAATAATGATTGATCTCTAGATACACCATAAGAAGATCCCTAAGGTGATGGTTGATCTCGGATCATATGTAAACTTGGTTCCTAAGAGAATCTGGGGATACTTGGGCCGACCGATACTAGAGCCAACTCCCTACAATATCAGTTTAGTAGGCGATACCAGAATGAAGACTCTAGGTACTTAGAGGAATGCCAAAGTTAATGTGAAGGAGATGAAGAAAATAGTCAATTTCGAAGTGGTCACCATGAAGGAAACTTTTGACTCCTTCGATGCATTGTTAGGGTTGAGATAGTTCGTAGATTCCCAAGGAATCATAGATGCCAAAAAAGAAGAAATGCCATTTGTAGATGAGAAAAGGGTGGTCCACATACCCCTAGGTAAAAAGCAAGAAGAATCCTATATAGAGGAAGTTAATGTCGAAGAATATGAGGAAAATGATCATATCATAAACGCCATAACCATACTGGCAACTGAAACTATAGAGGAGCCCAATATTGAGGGAAAATTTGAGGTAAGCAACACTTAAGGAAATACCAATAGTGAGGCGGTACTAGAAGCATGGATGCAAGACAACCAAGAAGTATATTCTCAGAGAATCTTTGGTTCTCAGAGGATATTTATTATAAGAAAGATACCAATGAAATAGGGTAGTGTAGTGTAGGACATGTGCAGTACCACAAAAAGTGATAGTGAGGATGACCAGGAGAACTCTCGTCAAGTCTGTCATATCACAAAGGGAAATTCTCACAGTAAGCCACCCAAATAATCTGGAGTAGGTGAATTGCTATCTTATATAGCCCACATAGAGAGAATCTTCCTTGATGAAGAAGAAAGATTAGATACTCTCCTGCATACTTTTACCTACACTATTGTGTGTTGGTACAATACACAAACAAAATATCAAAAAGTAGGAAACATTTAAGAGCTTGAGCAAAGCCAGCTTCTTGCCAAAGGTAGGGAGTACAAAGATATCCCCACCTATGAAGAATATGTCTTACCGAAACACCACTTAGATGTATGCATACATTACTGGGAGGAGAACTATGAATATGATGATAAATTATATATACAATTATTTTACTGGACATTGAATCCCATAGCAAAAACTTTGTATATTGACCAAGAAAGATGAGTAGAAACTCAAACATGGGCTAAAAGGATTGTGGATTTTCTCCATACTTTTGCATACCACAATGAAAACCCTCAAATCCATACCACACTACTTCAGATAAAGGAAATTACCTTTAGTCTAGTAGAATAAAGTGAAATACTGATAACACAACCTCATTCCATGCTATATGTAGAAGAAGAAATATATGAATACACTAACTAGATGGAATGGAAGGTATGCAATTATGTTGCTTTTGGATTTGATTGTGTACAATTTTTTTCATCAACATTTTGGATCACACTCCATGATCCATCACCAGGATGCAAAAGAGAGCATGAGGAGAAAATGAATGGGAGGTAGCTGATTCAAAAAATCATTATTGTGTGGTACAAGATGATGACGAAGAATAGACACCAAACATAGAAATAGATCGAGGAGAGAGGGATATAGAAGAATCTATTGCACCTAAACAAAATTACTACAATGAACCTATCAAACTAAAGGAAACAAACATTTTGGTAGAAGGGGATCCTAAGCTGGCACGAATAGGAGACTATTGGGATGAAAGAGTAGTTGCATAAACTATAGAAGCACTAACAAAATTCCAAGATCTATTTCCTCAAAACTTTACTGAAATGAAAGGAATCAAGGAGGAGGTTGGAGTAATGAAGATTCAACTCAAAGAGGGGGCTACACAGGTCTAGAAGAGACCATATAGATTAAATACTAACATGAAGAAGAAAGTAAAAACTGAGATAGATAAGATGTTGGTTGCTAGAATAATCAAACCGGTAGAGAATGCAGATTGGATAAGTTCAATGGTAATACAAAACAAAAGGATTGGAGAAATAAGGGTGTGTGTTGACTTCCTAGAGTTAAACAAAGAATGATTACAAGATCCATTCCCAACTTCCTTTATAGAGGAAATATTAGAATTGATAGCCATTTGAGAGATCTATTCGTTCATCGATGGTTTCTCTAGGTGCCACCAAGTGAAAATCAAGGAAAAGGATTAGCCCAAGACAACTTTTTATACTAAATGAGGTTCCTACATGTACACACAATAATGCCATTCAAATTAAAGAATTCCACAACAATATTCAGCTGGATAATGATAAATACCTTTAAATATTTTATTCATGATTTTTTGGAAGTTTACTTGGACAACTAGATGGTATATGGCCTAGTAAAAGACCATGTCCAAGTCCTCTGGATGATGCTAAATGGTCCAGAAGCATGCAGATATCACTGAACATGAAGAAGTGCACATTTGCGGTATCATATGGGACTCTCTTAGGCCACATTATATGTAAGGAAGGGTTAATGGTAGACCCCATGAAAGTGGCTATGATCCTCAACTTACCACCACCGAAGAACATTCTGGAGGTCAAGACATTCTTAGGGTACACAGGGTATCACAAAAAGTTCTTCAAGGGTTATGCTAGGGTTGTAGATCCCTTAGAAGAACTCTTAAAGAAGAAAACTGAAAGAAGCATAGAATGGAATGAAGAAGTACAAAAGGCCTTTGATACCTTAAAATAGAAAATTGTAGAGGCACCCATTCTAATCCTTCCAGATTGGAATAATGCCTTCCATGTTCATGTTGATGCCTCTGGCATGGCAATAGGTGTGATACTCACCCAACCTAAGGGAAACAAAGATCATCCTGCAACTTTTTCTAGTTGGAAGCTATCTATAGCAAAAAAGAACTATACTACTAAAAAGAGAGAGGCACTAGCAATGGTGTATGCATTACAAAAGTACATACACTATTTACTATCAACACCATTCACTTTATT